>SJXO01004841.1:97478-150487 GCA_006408615.1 Connochaetes taurinus
CCCAGGCCCCGAGGGCACAGGAAGTGAATCTCCCGCCTCACTCTCCGTCCCTTACTCCTTCACCTGCCGTGACCTGAGAAAAACACACACTGGGCTCTGAGACGCAGCCACCACTGACGGAAGCACCTGGGTTCGCCCCGGGGCCAGGAGTGTTGTGCACGCCTCTGACGCAAAGTGCGTTTTCCTGAGACCCACGCCCGGCATCAGCCTGACCGCCCGCTGGGCAGGGCATCTCTGGCCACACGTGTAAATGATGAATGTGTGAATAACCATGAAAGGCCCTCTCCTGAGTGTCCCCGCGCCCTGCAAACGCTGCCTTCAGACTGCGGGCACTGGGCCACCATCACCCCTCCTCTGAGCCCTGGGCCCCCCGGAGGGCAGCACCCCGAGTCTCCCTCTCGTTAAGGGTCAGGGAGATCCGGACAGTTAGACGGGGTAATACGTCATTGCAGGCTGAAGAACAAGGATTTTTGTTGTCAGCGAGAATTAGTAGGGAGTTAATCTTGAAAGTTGCTCACTTCTGGGGCAAAGAGGAAGTGTAGCTGAGAAGCAAAGATGAGAACGCTTGCTTCTTGCATCGTAAGCTGTCATCTCAGTCACATGCTGTAGAGTTTTCCTGCCCTTTTCCATGAAATTGTGGGTGTTACTTTTAATCCCATGGCTGATTTAATTGTGATAAGGTGAATATAACATAAAATGGACCATCTTGACCATCTCCAACGGCACAGGTCAGTCGTGTCAAGAACACTGACTCTGTTGTACATCACCACCCTCCATCCCCAAACTCTCCATCCTGCAAAACCGACACTCTGTCCCCGGGAAAGCACTACCTGCCACCCCTCACTCCCCGTCTCCACGTTCCTGACCGCTCTGGGTCCCCACGCGAGTGGGAGCACACGGTGTTCGTCCTCCTGTGACCGACACTGCCCTCAGCCTGGTGTCCTCCTGGTGACCTGTGTCCCAGCTCCCTCCCTTTCCCAAATGTGCTTACGGGTCCACGTGTTAGTCCTCACAGTCCTCGTCCTGGTCTCCGTGGAGCTGGGCTGACACCTCCCAGAAGCTGGGGGAGCAGGGTTTAGTTACAGCGAAGAGCGAGATGGGACGACTGGAAGCCCCCAGGGAGCCGTGGGCTGCAGCCTGGAGCAGGGCCTCACGGGGCGCTGGCCTCCCTCCAGCCCCTCTGTGCGGCCTGCGGGAGCGAGCCCAGCCCCATGGCAGAGAGCTGGGGGTGGCAGGACGGGGCTCCTGGTGGGGGTCCCGGGTGGCCCGCGCCGGCGACGAGGGCCAGAGCCAGGGGACCAGCCTGAGGTCTCACGGGCTTCCCTGGAGCTCGGGGCTGGTCCCGAGAGCTGGGACGGGGCTCCCGGGGAGATCTGGGGAGAGGGAGCAGGCTCCGCCCGGCCAGCGCCTACCTGGGGACAGGAGATCTCTGAGGGGCTCTGTGTCTGCACAGCTCAGGCGCTCCTGGCCCATCTCAGCCCTGTTCTCACAGGGCAGGCAGTCTTGGGGGTGGGGGGCAAACCGTCCCCCCGGGCTTGAGACGGTCTCAGACCTGCCGTCCCCGCTAGCCTGGTGAACAGGCACAAGGACACAGGGTGCCCCCTGCCCCCATACCCCGAGCATCTGTGCGTGCCCGACACGGCCAGCACCTGCCTGGGGACAGGAGATCCCTGAGGGGCTCTGTGTCTGCACAGCTCAGGCGCTCCTGGCCCATCTCAGCCCTGTTCTCACAGGGCAGGCAGTCCTGGGGGTGGGGGGCAAACCGTCCCCCCAGGCTTGAGACGGTCTCAGACCTGCTATCCCCGCTAGCCTGGTGAACAGGCACAAGGACACAGGGTGCCCCCTGCCCCCATACCCCGAGCATCTGTGCGTGCCCGACCCAGCGGAAGCTGCTGACCAGGGACTCAGCGGCCGGGAGGCCAGCAGGCACCCCCGCTCTGGCAAGGAGACTGCTCCCCGGGGCCTGGGCGGGTCCCCTGGGGTCCGCGTGCCCTCTCGCGAGTCTCGTCTCAAAGCATCTGTTTTCTCCCCCTTTCTTCCAGCATCCTCCTGGACGAAGAGGGGCACATTAAGATCACAGGTGTGTAAGTCTCCCCCGCCCCCCTCTGTTGACTTCGTCCCGGCCCTGGTACACGGGGCACCAGCCCAGGCCCTCGGTCAGCAGCGCATGCACGCGCGTCCCTGCGGCCGCGGCTCCTTCTGGTCTCCCTGAGGCCTCTTCTCTCCTCTGGGCTGGCTCACCCCACTCCTGATGCCCACCCCGTCCCAGCGCAGAGTACAGAGTAACTGACAGTAACTTCTCTCTAATGTCAAACAGTTAGGCTTTCTAAGTTTCTCATGAAATATGCATGGGAATGGGGCCCTAGTGTGACAGACCCTTCAGGAGGCACCCTAGAGGCGGGGGCCACAGGTTGGAGGGCACCTGCAGTGTCCACTGGTGTGGCTGCCACTGAGCCCACTTTGGCCTGTTGGTGCCTCTGTGCTGCCCACACGGAGGGCAGCAGAAGAGACTAACGCTTACAAGCTGGAACCTAAACCTGACTTCTGCACCCGGGTAAAACAGTTCCGAAGTGCCAGCCAGGCATTTCATGGAGATTTAAGGTTCTGCTAACACCTCTCCAGGTTTCTCTGCCGAGTGAGGAACTGCACACGTGTGTTATATAAACCCCACGTGTACACACGTGCACAGAGGTAGCTGGCATAAGCACAAGCGGCCGCATTAAATCTATGTGTCATATCATAGGGTTTCCTTTTGGCGTCAGTTTTACAAGGTCTTGTAGGCCTTAGAACCGTTCAACTTCAGCTTCTTCAGCATCAGTGGTCAGGGCACAGACTTGGATTACTGTGATGTTGAATGGTTTGCCTTGGAAACGAAGAGAGATCATTCTGTCATCTTTGAGATTGCACCCTAGAACTGCACTTTGGACCCTTTTGTTGACTATGATGGCTACTCCATTTCTTCTAGGGGATTCTTGCCCACAGTAGTAGATATAATGGTCACCTGAGTTAAATTCACCCATTCCAGTCCGTTTTAGTTCTCTGATTCCTAAAATGTCGATGTTCACACTTGCTATCTCCTGCTTGACCACTTCCAATCTGCCTTGATTCATGGCCCTAACGTTCCAGCTCCCTATTCAGTACTGTTCTTTGTAGCCTCGGACTTTACTTTCACCTCCAGACATCCACAACTGGCATTGCTTCCGCTCTGGCCCAGCCACTGCGTTCTTTCTGGAGCACATTGGACACCTACCGACCTGGGGGGCTCGATCAGAGGATTTTGGCTTCCTCTGATGCAGTCATTGCTGTCTCTGTTATTTATTAGCGACCCCAAGTTAGTCATTTGTCATGATTTGTCATTTTGGCACAAATGACAGACAAGCCCCCGAGACTGATGTGCAGAGCAAGTCGCTTCGGTCGTGAGTGTCAGACTCACGTGGGTGGTGGGGAGGCTGTCTTAGCAGCGGGCTCTCTCAGTCCTCACTCGGCCCGGGAGGAGGTGACATAACCTGAAGTTCACAGGTGATGAACTGGAGGGGTCTGTAGTCTCAGGACCGGCGTACTCACTGTGTCCCCCACCCCCTGGGTGCAGTAACATGAGCGTGGCAGGAAGGCCCCCTTGGCTGGCTTTGAAGATGAGATCTGGGGACGGTGACCCCCCGGCAGGAACTCTGAAGCCCCGTCAGACTTGTCTGTCTTCCGCTTTTTGCCTCACCACTGGCGGCCGCCTTCCTGAGCACCCTTCTGCCCGTGACCCCTTTCTGGTCCCTTCCTTTGGAACAGGGTCCTCTCCATGCCTGTGCATCAGAGCAACCCCAGAGCCTCTCCCCAGGCCGCCGACATCCAGGGCATCCTGCCAAAAACGGCCTCTGGGAAGTGGCTTCGAGCATCAGAACCCAGGCTCTGGGTGCCCTTGCGAGCACTCCTGGACGTGTTCATCCCGGCAGAATCTGACCGGGAGGCGCGGGGCCTGGCTCAGCCTCTGCAGGCAGCGTGGCCCCAGGAGGGCGGCGGCGGGAGGGCTGGCCGGGCAGCCCGGGGTCTGAGCACCGCCCGGAGACTGAGCGCTGTGTGCTGTGTGTCCCCGCAGATTTCGGGCTCAGTAAGGAGGCCATCGACCATGACAAGAGAGCCTACTCCTTCTGCGGGACGATCGAGTACATGGCGCCCGAGGTGGTGAACCGGCGGGGCCACACGCAGAGTGCGGACTGGTGGTCCTTCGGCGTGCTCATGGTACGGCGTGCGCGTGCTCTGGCGTGCGCGCGGTGGGGCACGCTCACGGTACGGCGTGCGCGCGGTGGGGCGCGCTCATGGTACGGCGTGCGCGCGGTGTGACGTGCACGCGCTCTGGCGTGCGCACGGTGCGGCACCCACAGTCTACAGGCGCCCGGGTCGCTGTGCCCCCGTGCACCTGCCCACCCCCGGAGCGCAGAGATCCGGGAACAACCCAGGAAAACAATGCCCGTTGTGTGACTCATCCGTCCCTGAGCCTGGCATTTCCTGGCAGCCTCCCCTCCGTCCTCCCCAGGCTCCCAGCATCGGGAAACAGAGCTGGGATTCAGCTAAGGATACAGATGTGTGAAGAGTCAGACCTTCTTTATTCTTAATGTTCTTAACGTTATTTTAAAGGGTGCGGTCATTTCCAGATTAAAGATACTTTTCTTATTTCAATCACAGAATCCCTCCACTTAGTCATAAAAGTCACCATGAACCAAAATACACGAGTGGAGCATTTTACATCTAGAAACGTGGGTTTTCTTCGGATCGTGTGTTTGCAGAGCATGCAGCAAACACCGTCTAGACGGGGCGTCCTGTCGTCACGACAGACGTGGTGCTGGCCCACACGGTCCTCCCGTCCTCAGCCTTCCTTGTCCCCTGCCCCCGTCCAGCCCCCCTGCACCGGGCCCTGGGCTGGCGGCCCCTCCACGCTTGCATGTCCTCAGCAGGAGCCAGACCTCTGAGGCTCTTGGGTCTGACACTGGATGGGAGAAGCATCATGGCCTCTCCGGGTTGTCCAGCCCCCTCCCCCTTGTGCGTCTAACAAACGAGGAGAGCAAGTGATGGGGGTTCTCGGAGATTCCACGGAGGTTGTTCGGCTGCCTCTTTCCGGCACACGCCTCGCACCCTGGCCACGGGGCCTCTGCCCTCTGTCCTGCAGGGTGTCGCCCGTGTGCTTCTGGCTGGCAGCCAGGAGGCTCGCTTGGCCTCCAGGTTCTGGTCCTTGGTCTTGCAGACTCAGAAGTGCGGGCTGATTGGCCTTGTCAGCACAGACCTCCGATCTGTCTGCGGGGCAGACATGTCGAACCAGCTCAGGGGGCGGGGGTCAGTTCCCACGGCTTCAGCCAAGATGCCAGCACACGGGTTCCCAGAAGAGACGGCCCACCGTGCTGGGCAGCACCCCCACCTCCAGAGTCAGTGTGATCTCTCCCCTCCAGCCACTCACAAGGAAGTCAAACTGTGATGAGAAGGCTGCTCCCCAAACAATCACAGCAGATGAAGCGGGTTAATCCAGGCAAGGTGATCGGCACGAGCTGGGGACCTCACACGGGCCCCATGAGTGCTGGCTGCCAGGGGCTGGTGGTGCTCGCTGCGTTCCTGGCTATTTAGACCTCGAGTGGCCTCAGCTGAGACGCAGTCCGTCTTCACGGCAGAGGCCCCTGAGATGGGACCTCCAGCTGCCCCTTCCGACCGGCCGTCTCTCTTTAGACCCATCAGTGAGACTGTCAGGTTAGCTTCTCCCCGGAAAGGTAACCGCCTCCACGGCTCTGCTCCCGTCCATGTGGGTGCTTCCCCCGTCACCCTGTCCATGTGGGAGCCGTGTCTGGAGGGAGTGCGGTGGGGGTGGGCGCAGGGCGTCAGCCCCTCACTGCAGATTTTACCAGAAGTTTGGTATCACCTTCTTGACACGGGCTTCCCGGTCCCAGGTCACAGCTCTGCGTCTTCAGGAGCGATTCCGGTTCTTCAGCCTCCGTCCCCCTCTGTCCCCCTCCATCCCCCTGAGAAGCACAGAGTGGGGTGGGCTCCCTGAGGGCCCCCAGCTTCCCCCTGTCCCTGGACCCCGTCCCTACACTCTCCAAGCCCTTAGGGTGCCCACGGGGCTCACCAGAGACCACGAGGAGCCTGTGCCCGAAGCTCTGAAGTCACAGACGCCACGTGTGTCTCTGTGCCTGACGTTCATCAGTGGCAGAGCAGGAGGCCGGCCTGAGCCTGGGGAGAAGGACCGTCTCAGCGGCCAGCACATTACAGAAGACCGCACACGAAACCGCACGCGGCAGAGCCACCTGGAGTTGGCGCTGTTAGGCTCCTGGGGGAGCGGGGACAGGCTCTCCGCCTCGTCCACGGCTCTATATATTAAGACAGCAGCCATAAAATCTACCCCATGAAGATCAAATATGCCTTACATGCTGTTTTCTGGTCAAAATCATTGCATGTCTAATAAATGGAGAGACTGAAGGGAAAAATAAAGGATAGTGAAGACACAAAAAGGAAGATGAAAAACAACCAAGGGAGAAGAGGCGTGAAAGGCAGAGCGAGGGGAGAGCAGGGCAGGAGGCGACGCTCAGGCTCTGTGTCCTCTTGGCGCTTTGCCTCATCTTGGCTCATGAACACAAGCGTCTCATCTTGTGTCATGAACTCCTGTCTCTGCGAGGGTCTCCTGGGCACAGGGGAAACCTTCACGGGTCCCCAGCCCAGGAAGGTCTGGGCCCCAAGGGTCCACAGGCAGTGAGTGCAGAGCGGGCCTGGGCTCCCCGGCCCCCCTACCGCTGCGCCCCGGGAAATGGCCCCAGACTTTGGAGACAGTGGCCCAGAGAGGCTGGCCTCTCGCCCCTGCTGTCTGCCGCGGTCCTCACTCCAGGGACTGTCCAGCCACCCTGCTCTCGGGCTGAGGACACTCCGTCCTGAATTACCCACTTAGGGGCCCATCCGCTCCACATTCAGTGTCTCGTGACCGCTGGGCTAGGGGATCACAGTAGGGTGAAGGAGGAGGGTTGTCCTGGTGATGACGAGTCTGCACGGCTCTCCGAGTCCACAGGGCATCCTTGCCTTTGATCTGGACCGAAAGATCTCCCTCCCCTCCCCTGCCTCCTCCTCGCTGAGCTGCTCCACTGCACCCGCCAGGGAAGGACGGGTCCTCAGTCGCCCCTGTGGAAGGTGTGTGGCCACGTCCTGCTCTCCCTTCAGGTTCCCGTCCTGGCACTGACCCCCGCTCCCTGCTGTGGAGCTGAGCTGGTGACCATGTCCACCGCCCACCCATCCATCTCTGCACTGAACACCGAGGCCCACCGTGTGGCTCTGTTCTAAGCAAGCATGTGGGCTGGCGCCCACACGTAATTGACCAGGATTTTGAATGGCCACGTGAACTCGGGCGCACCCTGTCCGTCTGGGTCTCTCCACTGGGCAGTGGGGTTGGTCTGAACACTTGCTCCCGTTCTGTGTTGCTCTGCAGTTCGAGATGCTCACGGGGTCGCTGCCGTTCCAGGGGAAGGACAGGAAGGAGACCATGGCCCTCATCCTCAAGTGAGTCAAACTCCCACCTTGGGATCCACCCCAGCACTTGCTCGCCCCTTCTGATAGCAAGAGCTGCCATCTTCGAAACCAGGAGTATCCAGTAGGCAATGATGGTAGTGAGCACTCTTGGCATTTCCCTGTCAGTGGATAAAGTGAGTGGGGTGTGATTCTGATGAAATCTTCTATCGAAGATTCTGTTTCCCATCCGTGAAGCTCATCAAAGTTGTCCCGTGGCAAGGTCTTTAGACATGATAGCTGGTGACCTTCAGAAACGCAGACGCAGGGGCAGAGGGTGCAGGGGCTCCCGAGAGAGCCTCCCTAGTCTAGTCTGCCTGTTGCCTGCTCATGCAGGGGCCTGAGCTCTCCTGCCTGACATGGGCAGGAGTCGTGTGTCCCGTGTGACTGAGTGTGTGCATGCTAAGTCGCTTCAGTCGTGTCCGACTCTTTGCGACCCCATGGACTATAACCCACCAGGCTTCTCTGTCCATGGGATTTTCCAGGCAAGAAAACTGGAGTGGGCTGCCATTTCCTCCTCCAGGGGATCTTCCCGACCCAGGGATCAAGCCCTTGTCTCATGTCTTCTGCACTGGTGCGTTCTTTCCCACTACTGTCATCTGGGAAGCCTGTGACTGAGTGTGAACATAACTTTCTCCTTAATGTTCATGCAGAATATTTTACCATGAAAATAGGTTTTGCATTTAGAACCCTAGTTCAGTTCAGTCGCTCAGTCGTGTCCGACTCTGTGACCCCATGAATCGCAGAACGCCAGGCCTCCCTGTCCATCACCAGCTCCCGGAGTTCACTCAGACTCATGTCCATCAAGTCCGTGATGCCATCCAGCCATCTCATCCTCGGTCATCCCCTTCTCCTCCTGCCCCCAATCCCTCCCAGCATCAGAGTCTTTTCCAATGAGTCAACTCTTCGCATGAGGTGGCCAAAGTACTGGAGTTTCAGCTTCAGCATCAGTCCTTCCAAAGAAATCCCAGGGCTGATCTCCTTTAGGATGGACTGGTTGGACTCCTTGCAGTCCAAGGGACTCTCAAGAGTCTTCTCCAACACCACAGTTCAAAAGCATCAATTCTTCGGCGCTCAGCCTTCTTCACAGTCCAACTCTCACATCCATACATGACCACAGGAGAAACCATAGCCTTCACTAGACGGACCTTAGTCAGCAAAGTAATGTCTCTACTTTTGAATATGCTATCTAGGTTGGTCTTAACTTTTCTTCCAAGGAGTAAGCGTCTTTTAATTTCATGGCTGCAGTCACCATCTGCAGTGATTTTGGAGCCCAAAATAATAAAGTCTGACACTGTTTCCACTATTTCCCCGTCTATTTCCCATGAAGTGATGGGACCACATGCCATGATCTTTGTTTTCTGAATGTTGAGCTTTAAGCCAACTTTTTCGCTCTCCTCTTTCATTTTCATCAACAGTCTTTTTAGCTCCTCTTCACTTTCTGCCATAAGGGTGTTGTCATCTGCATATTTGAGGTGATTGATATTTCTCCCAGCAATCTTGATTCCAGCTTGTATTTCTTCCAGTCCAGCATTTCTCATGCTGTACTCTGCATAGAAGTTAAATAAGCAGGGTGACAATATACAGCCTTGATGTACTCCTTTTCCTATTTGGAGCCAGTCTGTTGTTCCATGTCCAGTTCTAACTGTTGCTTCCTGACCTGCATACAGATTTCTCAAGAGGCAGGTCGGGTAGTCCGGTATTCCCATCTCTTTCAGAATTTTCCACAGTTTATTGTGATCCACACAGTCAAAGGCTTTGGCATAGTCAATAAAGCAGAAATAAATGTTTTTCTGGAACTCTCTTGCTTTTTCCATGATCCAGCAGATGTTGGCAATTTGATCTCTGGTTCCTCTGCCTTTTCTAAACCAGCTTGAACATCAGGGAGTTCACAGTTCATGTATTGCTGAAGCCTGGCTTGGAGAATTTTGAGCATTACTTTACTAGCATGTGAGATGAGTGCAATTGTGTGGTAGTTTGAGCATTCTTTGGCATTGCCTTTCTTTGGAATTGGAATGAAAACTGAACTGTTCCAGCTGTGAAGCTGCTTGGCCTCATGACCTAGAACCCTAGAAAGAGATCTAAACACAGAGCCAGTCTTTCTGTAATATCCTTTTTTAAAACATCATTTTATTTTGTCGGCTTCACTGCATGGCTCCTGGGATTCCCCAGAGTTCCCTGCCCAGGGATCGAACCCACGCTCCCTGCAGTGGAAACGCCAGGTCCTAACAGCTGGACCAGCAGGGAAGTCCCTTGCTGTAACTCTTTAAATGTGAACAGGCTTCATCTGAGCCAGATGTCAGATAGCAATCCATGGGAGAGAGAGAAACAGGCAGAGGGCAGACGAGAGTGGGCAAGTGGCCCCTGGAACAGGTGGACTCCAAGTCACTCCAGCTTTCCCTGCTCGGGGCAGGGGGGAAGGCGGCGCGGGGAGCAGGGGGGGCGCTCACTACACCTGCAGGAGAAGCAGCGAAGCTGCTTGGCCTCGTGACCAGCTCTCTCAAACTCTGCTTGCAGGTGGACACACAACTTTTATAAACCAAGAGGCACCTACAGACCTTGCATTTTTGAGGGTCACGTCATTTTATAAATAAGAGGCATCCCATAATGAGAGACATCCCATAATGAGAGACATCCCATAATGAGAGGCATCCCATGGACAATGTTTCCTGTATCAGGGGACCTTATACTGTGATGATGTGCATAACTGCAGTCTGCTGTTTCTATTGATGGTCTCTGCTCCTTTTCATTCTAAGGGGGCACAAGACCTTTTTCTGGAGCTAGAATAATTTCCTCCTAGCAAATCCCAGGTGTGAACTTACAGCCTGTCACTCGGGAGTGACAGCATTTCTGAAGGGGCAGCATCAGACTGTGGTCGTGTGGTTCCTGAAGGGAGGTGGGGGGTGTCCAGGACCCCAGGGGGTGCGAGGCCCTCCCTTCCCAGATGCGACCACAAACTAAACTGGACGCGGATGGGAGAATCCAGCTGCCTCATCAAACCGAGAGAGATTCCCAAAATGTCAGCAACACCACTCGTCTCTCCAAAGCCTTTGATGTCGTTGTCTCAGAAAACATAGTTAATTTCCATTTAAAATGTTACTTATGTTCATGGGAGCATTGCTGTTTATTTTTAGGGGCTTTATTGTTTTTTAATGAATTATTAAACAGCTGCAGTGAATAGCTGCTCTGGTCATGTTGGTTTGATTGGATTTCTCTGTGGATGCTAACTGCAGAAACCCAGAGCACTGGAGCAAACTCTGGCCCCCCTTGGGCTCGTCCTTCTTCCCCTAAAATATGACTGCTTTTCAGAGCCAAGCTAGGCATGCCGCAGTTCCTCAGCGTGGAGGCCCAGAGTCTGCTGAGAGCGCTCTTCAAACGGAACCCCTGCAACCGGCTGGGTAAGCTCCCCTGACCCCTGAGCCACCCGGGGCTGCCCAGGGGGTGATTGGAACGTGGAGGACATGCAGGTGTGAACCAGGGAGGAGCAGAGCTCAGGAGGAGCCCTGTGTGGCGGCGCCAGGTGAGGGGCTGGAATACCAGGACCCCGTCCCACCTGGCACTTCCTTGCTGTGCAACCTTCAGCACAGGGCCAGCCCTCTCTGCGCCTGGGCTCCCGACCTGTGAAGCGAGGGTCATAGCGGAGCTTCTTCACAGGGTTGTGAGGAAGACCTTCAGAGCCAGCATGGCACCTCACGCATACGAAACACGCAGTGTGTTTGACAAAGGAACGTGTGAAAAGCAGAGATAACTGGAGTGCACAGATCTGGGGGGTGGAGGACATCTTTCTTTCCCTGCCGCTTGTACAGATAGAGTTGTCCGAGGCTCAGTTACTGGCAGAGGAAACCATCGTCCTGTGCAGTGCATTTTAACAGGTCTTGTTAAACTGGCTCCTGAGATCACTGCAAAAAGGCAGAGTGGGCGAGGGACTGTTGGGCTGTCTCTGGAAGGGCTGGCAGCACCAGACAAAGAATCAAGAAGCACCCGGCTGGGTCCTGAGTCCATGCCAGAAGCAGAACAAGAGAGAACCAGCTGTGGAGAAGAGGGACCTCTCTGGTCTGTCACCCTGAGAAGTCATCATGCAACCTGCCACCAGTAGATCTGCTGATGATCGAAACTTTGATTTCAGTACCAAGGTTTTGCTATGAAAATCTGCCCAGTCTCTGCCTTGTCGTTTGTGGGTGCCATAACAAACTCTGAATACCTGTTCTGTTATGGATGCATATGTGAGCACGTGTGCAAGGCACCTGCCTCCTAGGTAGCAGGCACACCACTCCACTCCCAACGGTTCTGCCCTTGGGCAGTGCCCAGGTATGGTCTCACCTGTCTAACCTCCCCAGAGGCAGAAACTGGAGTCAGGAACTAGAAATGAAGACACTAGCTCATTTATCCACTGAAACACACAAAACAAATAGTTCAGTCTCATCTCTTGCAGCGATTGAAGAATTTTGTTTTGGGAGTCCCTCTTTTCTTTCAAATATCATGGTATTTGGTGGGGAGAATTCATGGCATTTGTGGGTGACTGACCAAACCAAGGGGAGGGGAAAGGTATTTGTTCTTCCTTTGTTTTGGAAAAAGGAAAGAATTTTCTAAATTTACTTTTGTCTTAGACTTTAACATCACAAAAAAAAAGAATATTGTTCTGTTATTTAGTTTGCATACCTGATGAGAGAGAAAGATGGATTGATCTCATTAGGTGGATAAATAATCATCAAATTATGATGATTTGCTACAGTGGAGCCTGCAGCAGCCTGGAAAACAGCCCATCCATGGCCAGAGAATGCCCTCCTGATCTCTAAAGTGAATTATTGTAAAGGTCCAGGAGTTATGGACCATCCTGCAAGACCACTTCATATTAATGTCATAGGATGTGCAGACTCATATAAAGAGGAAATCATAGTCGGAATTATTACTCACCCAACTTGACCCAGGTCGGCTACTAAATTTAATTGCCTTAAATCTTTGGCCTATAAAGTGAAAATTATGTTGTGTAGATTAATTTTGCTCTACACAGGCCGCTCAATTAGACGGCTGGGACTTCTTTCCCCTCTCAATCGTCTTGAGCCTTATTATTGACCCACCGCTCAAAGTCCTCTGGCCCTTTTGTGAGTTTGTCAACATCAGAAGGTCTCACCTAAGCCCTGGTCCTCTCGTCACTCTGTGGTTTGACCCCATCACCTTTAAGTCAGCCGAGATCTCTGTCTATTGATCCTTGAACTGTAGAGGAGTCCCCTCTGTCCAAATTTCTGCTCTTCATCTATGACCAACCTAGACAGCATTAAAAAGCAGAGATATTACTTCGCCAACAAAGGTCCGTCTAGTCAAAGCTATGAATTTTCCCACTGGTCGTGTATGGATGTGAGAGGTGGACTATAAAGAAAGCTGAGTGCTGAAGAATTGATGCTGTTGAACTGTGGTGTTGGAGAAGACTCTTGAGAGTCCCTTGAACTGCAAGGAGATCCAACCAGTCCATCCTAAAGGAAATCAGTCCTGAATAGTCATTGGAAGGACTGATTCTGAAGCTGAAGCTCCAATACTTTGGCCACCTGATGGGAAGAACTGACTCATTGGAAAAGATCCTGATGCTGGGAAAGATTGAGGGCAGGAGGAGAAGGGGACAACAGAGGATGAGATGGCTAGATGGCATCACCGACTCGATGGACATGAGTTTGAGCAAGCTCCAGGAGTTGGTGATGGACAGGGAGGCCTGGTGTGCTGCAGTCCATGGAGTCACAAAGAGTTGGACACGACTGAGCGACTGAACTGAACTGATCAGAACCCTAGCCATATGGGGTCAGGGGTCAGCTTGCCCCAGGGTGAACTCATCCCAACTAATCACATTTCCACATAAGGTTTCCCATGAAGTTCTGGGGTTAGGACTTGACCACATGAATTTGGAGGAACACAGCTCAGTACCTCCGAGAGTGAGTCCATAACATCTGCAGTGGAAGAAACAGCGGAAGTTCATCTGGTTGGTGTCACACACCTGACAGGTGATGAGACCAAGGCCCTTGCCCCAGATCGCCTGCTGGAGGCGGCTGCTGAGCCTGAGATGGTGTTTCCACCCTGTCGTCCCCTGAAGGCACAACATCCTCACCCAATGAGTCCAAGTGTAGGTCCCCCGGCCACTGCTGGCCGCGGGCAGGCACTGTTCAGTGAGGGGCCCCACACCTGTGGCAGATGCTGGCGACACAGGTCGGTGATGCCTCCCGGGAAACCCGGTCACGTGGATGAAAAGGCCAGAAATCTCGGGTGGGTGTCACCCCTGCCTTTTCCCTGCAGACCAGAGAAGGCTGAGGAGCCAGCCAAGGGAGCCCCCTCCCCTGGTAGGAAGCAGTACCCAAGGGGCAGGGGCGAGGCGGAGCTGGGGGGCAGACAGATGGAGGGGGCAGGCAGGCCCCCAGCTAGGCCTGAGGGGCAAGGTGCAGGGGCGAGGTGGGCCTGGGGGGACAGGCAGATGGAGGGGGCAGGCAGGCCCCCAGCTAGGCCTGGTAGAGGCTCGGTGGCCAGTGGGTGGGACAGCAGGAACAGGGTTGTTTTCTGTGCCATAAGTGGAGAGATTTTACTTTTATATTTGTCCAAAGTGGAGTCAAATTTGTGTCTATTTCAACCATGGTGCAAGTGGACCCAGCAGCTGGAAGACTGGATTATTTGGGCTTCACCCTTGTTTATTACGCACTGTGGTTTGTTCAGTGATGGAAGCAGGCCCAAAGTATACCGGCTGTTGTAGTCAGGAGGGCCCCCCAGCAGGGCTGCCTGAGCACCTGGGGTGGCGTCTCCAAGCCTTGTGTGTGTATTAGCCTGGGGGGCCGTGGGGGGATGGGTTCTGGGCCAGAGAAACACCGCACACAGAGTCACGGAGGATCCTGTAGCACGCGGGAGCTCGTGTGACCTCAGGTGGCCGAGGGGAGGGGCCGGGAGGCCATGCAGGCTGAACAGTCCCCAGGGCGGGACCCTCTGAGGACGCAGCGAGGGGGTCTGGTTTCTCTGCCGATCATTCTGGTTGTGAATTAGAGAAAGACCCTCCGGGGGTCCCTAGCTCATCCCTGTGAACATCTGCAGCTTCTCTGGAGAGTCCTGGGACATCCTGGGCTCCTGGAAGCCCAGGCAGCATGATCTGGAGTCAGACGTGCTGCTGAGCATAAAACAGCAGGGCCAGTACGCTGCCACCGACCGCCCGGGACACACGGGGCAGGGCCATCCGCTCACGAGGGCTCTGCTCTTCCAGCTTCCGTCTCCTTTCCAGAGCCCATCTGCAGGGGCTGTGCTCTTCTGATCTGGCTTCAGACACTGGCCACCCCGCTCTCCTGTCACCTCCTCCAGCCCCACTGGCACCACCGAGACCTCGCGTGCTGGGCTGGCCCTTGATGGCTTGATCATGACAAACACCCTGCCCCTCGCTGGGAGCTGACGGTTCCCCACCAGCCCTGAGGATCTGCGGGGCGCCATCCTCAGCCAGCAGGGCCCTGGGAGATACAGCCACAGCCGAGCAAAGATTCTAAGCATCAGATGAAGAATCAAGCTGACCGAAGATACTTCAAAGCCATAACAATGACTTGTAGATGACCTGTGGGTGATGAAGACGTAAAAAGGAGACCTAGAGTTCAAATCCTGGGCGGTTGTAGACTGGCCTTCAGGAGTGTGCAAGTTTGATGGAACGCAAAGTACGCGAGGAAAATAGCCAGACATGAGCAGATTGTGAACACGCCCAAAAGAACTAGAGAGCGACTCTGTGACTCTCAGACAACAAACACAGCACCAAATAAATAGTTCAACAGTCACGAAGGGCCCAGGGATTAAACATTTCCCCGAATTTTCTGTGGGCAGGAAGATTGAAGGAAAACATTTTTGGCCGATCCTCAGAACTTTTGAGGGATGATTTACTGAGAATGTGGGAGTTTGTCAGTGATTAAGCCCAGAAGGAAGTGAACAGGGTTGCCTTGTTAAAAAATGTGCAGGGGAAGGCTCCAGGGGACCAGGGTCAGAAAGGGTCAGGTCCCGGCAACAGGCCCAGCGCTGCGTTTACAGCCGCACCCAGTGGAAGTCGGTTCCCACGGATGTAATACCACCACTGGGCCAGCACGGAGAAATCCAGACGTGGTCCAGAGAGCCACGTTCGGGAAGACGGCCCTCAAGTGATCACAACGGAAGTAATTAAATGTGGTACTTACTCGCGCTGCAGAGAGTAAATGTGAATTCTTGAATCTGCGTATTTGGCTGGCGTGGGGGAGCTTAGTGAAGACTCACTAAGCTGCCTAGAGATTGCTCTTCTGTTCTGAATGTTTCCCTCCATGCACACCCGCCTTTGTGTCTTCTTCCTGCCTCTGGGGACAGTGAGACTTGAGTGCGTTTGGTGACGACCCCATGGCAAGTCAGCCGAGATTCAGCAACGAGCACAGACTCCCCTGGACTCTCCCAGGATGGATCTCTGCTCAGTGCATGTTTAAACAAAAAGGAGTTGTCAAGTGCAGAGTAGACTATGTTAACATATTTCAGGAGAGGATAAATAGAACTGGAATCCAAAATAATCACCCCTTCCCCGAGGAAAGTTGACACAGGCTTCAGAGAGCTGCGTGCAGAAACTTTCTGGTTTACATTTCCCTCCTTTGGAATAGTTATAATTTTTGAGTCATAATGAAAATGTCAGTTCACCGTCGAGTGGTTCCTGAGGCCTAGAAGCACAAACATGGTGCAGAATCTCACTGCAGTGGAAGAAGAAGGTGCAGATAAAAATGTGCCCAAGAAAACCCAGCTGGTACAACAGAGACTTGTAGTTATACCAATACTTGTATTTCCTGTCTGTCTGGTTTTGTTTGGATTCCTGCGGCATGTACTCACAAATAATGAATGAGCATGAAATGCAATGGGTCAAACGTGCAAAAAAGACAGGTGAAAGTATTTATCACTCAGTCGTGTCCAACTCTTTGCGACCCCATGGACTGTAGCCCGCCAGGCTCCTCTGTCCATGGGGATTCTCCAGGTGAGAATCCTGGAGTGGGTTGCCATTTCCTCCTTCAGGGGATCTTCCCGACCCAGGGATCGAATCTAGGAGGATTCTTTACCATCTTAGCCACCAGGGAAGCCCCCCCAGAAAGCTGAAGGAGTACAAATCAGAGGTGATTTTTCATTTTGCTTTACTCATGGTGGCCAGAAGTCTTTTTCAATCGTGTATTCTGGGCTTCAGCAAAGGAGGCGTGTGTGCAGGTGGGCACGAAGCCAGAACGTTCATTGTTGACATGTTCCTGCAGCTGCCTGGGCACCTGGGAGGACTGCCAGGTGCTGGGGACGCCCAGGCTGGGCCAGCTCTCCGGACTCAGGTCAGGGGTTTCTCTGGAGACGGGCACAGACTTGCAAAGGGTCCTCAGACAATGCTGCTTCTCTCCACTACTGACAACACTCCTGACAGTAGGCGCTCGGGGTTTCCACGTGGACGGGCTCTCCCCGTCTCCACAGACACCCACTGGGTCCTAGGATTCAGCGCAGTTCTGACCGCCCGAGTTATTCTGGACCCCAGAGGGTTACGGTCACTCCCATCAGACCCCCCACCTCAGACACAAGCTGGAGGTCCCAGGTCGTCGCTGTGCTTCCTGCTGACCGGGTGTAAACCCAGGGTTCCCAGGACCGCCCCCCCCCCACCAGCTTTGGTAATTCAGAGAACAGATCCAAGACCTCAGGAAGGGCTCCTGTGACTGTTACTGATTCATTGCCCAGGATGCTCTAAAAGATTAGATGAGGACTTCCCTGGTGGTCCTGGGGTGCAGTGTCTCACTTAGTGGGAAAGGCCCCTGATGTGTCTGCCTCCCCGGGTCCCTGGAGGGGAGCATTCCAGGTCTGACCCCTTCTTTCTGTCTACAGTCATTTGCATATCAAAGAGCTGGTCCTGGAGGTTAGTGTGGTGACAGGGGCAGGGGCTCTTTCCCACTGTGCTGGCCTGGCCAGGCTTCTGGGCCGAGGCGGGAGTCGGCTGGACCCTCGCCCACCTAGAGATGACCTGATTCCATGAGCAGCTTCCCGACGAGGCCCACAGCAGGCTGTGTCTCCTGGGACCCCCAGCGTCCCGGGGGAGGGTCCCCCGGCTCCTCAGGCTGGATGGTGAGGCTGGGTCGGGGGCTCCACGGGGACCACAGCGGCTTGAGGGGGCCACGTGCCATCTGTCCTCATCTTCCTGCCTCCCTCCTGAGGACGAGACCTCAGGCTCGGGTGGGGGCTGGCTGAGTGGGGCCGGACCTGGACGAGGTTCTGCACTGGGGCAGGGCTGGGCCCCTGGCGCTCGGGGTGCCTCCGGCACGGCCTGTCCCTTTGAGCTGGAAAGCCTTTTTCCCCTCGACGTGCAGCAGCAGCTGCACTTGGCCACTGGAGGCGGCCCGCCACCCCTTCCCGCGTCCGTGGCGAATCCCGCCTTCATTAGTGTTGATGATCAGCACGTATTCACTCCCTGAGACTTGACGGTCCCGGCAGGGTTCACTCTGGGAGGTGTAGGATCCGTGACGATGTGCTTCTGCGGTCAGGGGTGGGACGGTCCCACTGCCCTGAAGTCCTCCGCACGCCCCCTCCCTCGGGCCTCGGGATATAGCGTCAGCAGCAAAGCGGGCAGAGGTGAAGCGGCAACAATCAGTGGGCAGCTCTGTCGGTACCCAGTGTGCAGTGCTCGCGGGGTGGCAGCGGCTCCCTGCTGGCCTGTCTCCAGGCAGCCGTCCTGCAGGACACGGGCGCCCCGGGCCCTGCCTTCCTCCTCGGGAGCCCTGGAGCCAAGTCTCTCTGGGCTGGGATCCCTGCCGCCCTCGCCCGTGTCCTCTCATCCTTTAGGAAGACCCGGCCTGCAGCTGGTTCTGATGGAGGCTGGGCCGGGCCTCCACGTCCTGGCCCAGCTGCCAGGGCAGCTCACAGCTACCGCTGGGGGCGTCCAATCTGCCCCTGCCCCGCCCCCTCTCAGCTGGTCACAGCCCAGCAGGGCAGCGTGGTGGCCCCTGCAGGCTGTGAGGTGGGCAAGGCGGGGGCTGGCAGGAGAGGGGCAGCTGAGGCAACTTCTCCCTGGAGGTCGTTGGGACCACCCTGCACGTGCCGCCCGCACCCGCCTCACTGCTGCATCAGAGGGCGTGTCGCCACCAGTTTGCTCTGACGTCAGAGGGCGTGTCGTCACCAGCTTGCTCTGACGTCAGAGGGTGTGCAGTCGCCGGTTTGCGCTGACGTCAGAGGGCGTGCCGTCACCAGTTTGCTCTGACGTCAGCGGGCGTGCCGTCACCAGCTTGCTCTGACGTCAGCGGGCGTGCCGTCACCAGCTTGCTCTGACGTCAGAGGGCGTGCAGTCGCAGCTCTGCTGTGACATCAGCGGGTGTGTAGTCGAGTCTCTGCTCTGACGGTCTCTGCTCTCTGGCCCCCAGGTGCCGGGCTGGACGGCGTGGAGGAGATCAAGCGCCACCCTTTCTTCGTCACCATCGACTGGAACGTAAGTTGCCGGCCCGGGTCCCTTCTGCATAGAAACCGCAGGGAGATGGGGCTGGGGCAGGGGGCGCGGCAGCTGCTGGATACAGGCCAGCGGTCAGCGTAGACCCGTCGCCTGAAGGAGGGCGCTCCCTCGGGGTGTTTCCCAGGCACAGGCCAGGGACCCTCCAGCCCTCCCCTGCAGCTCTAGGCCTGGAACTCATCAAGGCCTTTGCTGGTTGGAGACCCTGGGCTCCCGTGACCCTGCAGCCCTCCCGCGCGCATCCCTGAGGACTGAGCTGAGGCCACCCTGGGCTGCTCCCGGCTGCTCAGAGTGTTGGCTATGGGGCCTCTGGGCCCAGACTGGGGGAGTCAGGGTCCCGCCCGCAGTCAGCTCTCACTGGTGTAGAAGCTGTTACAGAAAAGCGTTCCCCCGACCGGGGAAGACAGGTGTCTGTGATGCTTGTCAAAGACGTAAGGAAGACTTGTTCGGGGGGCTGTCACAATGGTGTGGGACCACGTCAGGGGTGGGGGTCCTGCCTTCGGGAGGGAGGTGGGGCGCAGACCAGGGGTTGGTGGGCAGGGAAGGTGATTAAGGGGAAGCACCAGGTGGGGGTTCCGGCTAAACCCACCCGCCAGGACTCACGCTGGGGCGGGCGTCGTGATCGAGCCGGTCGGTGTCCAGGGTGACGAGATGTGGAGGGCAGGAGGTGGTCAGACTGACTCGGGACTCCTGTGGGAACTGGACAGAGTGAGAGGAGGCCCCTACAGCCCCACTCCGCCCCGCGAGAGCCCGGGAACACTCGGCCTGGGGGACTGGGGGGTTCCAGACCTGGAGCTGGGGCTCTGGTGAGACACGCACGGTTAGACCTGGTTTCCGAGGTGGGAGCAGAGAAGAGCCTTGACTCCTTGGCGATGAGGTGCCTGGGGAACCCGGGCCGCCCTGCCGGGACGGGGACTGTGCTGGGAGGCGACCGGCACCCGCCCCACGCAAGCCTGGCCGGGGCTGCGGGCAGACAGGCTCACCCCCTGCCAGGGCGAGGAAGGGGCTTGCCCTGGGACGGGGGCCAAGCCAGCGTCTCGGGGTGCGCAGCGTTTTCGCAGCACGATGGCCAGGGATGCTGCCGGGCTCCCTGGGCTCCATGCGTCCCCCAGAGCGCAAGTCTGCGTGAGCCCTGGGCGAGGCCGAGGTGCCCGGCTGGCTGTGGCCCTGCGCTCGAGGCAGAGTCCCGGACTCCTCTGGCACTTGCATGTTCCATCAAAGCAAACTGGGCTACAGTTAGGTTGGCAAGCTTCTGCTGCTGCTTTTGGTGTTTCATTTCACTTGGGTTTGCTTTGGTTTTTGAGAGAGGTCCTCCAATGCACTCAGACAAGCTTCCCCGCCACCATCTCACGTCTTGGGGGGCGGGTGGGGGCGTGACCAGCAGGAGCCAGAGCAGCAGAGAGGCCTCCCTGAGGCCCCCACTCTGAGACCCCGTTTGGTGCAGGCGGAGGTGTTTCGTGACCACTGGGTGTTCCCCCGTGTCCAGCTGAGCAGGTGCCCAGCGTACAGCGATGGGAAGACAGCGCCGCCCTCCAGCCGCTCTGAGCCCCGGGAGGACCGCCGTCCATTGTCCAGCCAGAGGCGGCTGCGGCGGGGTGCCCCCGTTGGGGAGGGGGGAGCGAAGCTGCAGAAGGGGGCTGATGAGCGAGGCGGGGGCCAGAGGAAGGGGGAGGGAGGCCCGGCGGAGACCTCCCACCTCCGGGGGCCACGGCCTCAGTCCAGCCTCCCAGGTCCTCCCAGGATGAAGAGCCGGGGTCCTCTCCAGCCTCCCAGGTCCTCCCAGGATGAGGAGCTGCGGTCCTCTCCAGCCTCCTAGGTCCTCCCAGGATGAGGAGCCGCGGTCCTCTCCAGCCTCCCAGGTCCTCCCAGGATGAGGAGCCGCGGTCCTCTCCAGCCTCCCAGGTCCTCCCAGGATGAGGAGCCGCGGTCCTCTCCAGCCTCCCAGGTCCTCCCAGGATGAGGAGCCGCGGTCCTCTCCAGCCTCCCAGGTCCTCCCAGGATGAGGAGCCGCGGTCCTCTCCAGCCTCCCAGGTCCTCCCAGGATGAGGAGCCGCGGTCCTCTCCAGCCTCCCAGGTCCTCCCAGGATGAGGAGCCGCGGTCCTCTCCAGCCTCCCAGGTCCTCCCAGGATGAGGAGCCGCGGTCCTCTCCAGCCTCCCAGGTCCTCCCAGGATGAGGAGCCGCGGTCCTCTCCAGCCTCCCAGGTCCTCCCAGGATGAGGAGCCGCGGTCCTCTCCAGCCTCCTAGGTCCTCCCAGGATGAGGAGCCGCGGTCCTCTCCAGCCCCCGCGGTACTGGGTCAGCCGGGCAGGGGCCGCTGTGCGCTGGCCAGCCTCAGGCCCAGCCACACCCCCAGGCCAGGGACCGGCCCGCCTCCAGGAAGACGTGCGCAGGTCTGTCCGGCGGTCAGTGCCCTGCTTCTGGCAGCGTCGGTAACTGGAAACCACGGTGGCGGCCCCTCTGCAAAAACTGTTAAAGCCGAGCGGCGGTCCCACTGCCAGACAGACGCTCAGAATGACAGCGACAAGGCCTCGCCTCGGC
Organism: Connochaetes taurinus; assembly: GCA_006408615.1. Taxonomy (NCBI): domain Eukaryota; kingdom Metazoa; phylum Chordata; class Mammalia; order Artiodactyla; family Bovidae; genus Connochaetes; species Connochaetes taurinus. The sequence goes on from SJXO01004841.1 coordinate 119,000, forward strand.
TGGTCGGTGACTTTACCCAGAGCCCGCCTCGGCACCAGCCTGGGAAATAGAAGGATGTGACTTCACCTCTGCTTCCTTCTCTGACCCAAAACTGCCAGCAGAAGTTCTTGTTTTTTTTAAGTAGATGCCTGTCATCCCACACGTCTTCTCCCTGGGGGTCTTTGGTTTCCTGGTGGGACAGAGTGAGTCCATGGTCTCTGCCCTTGGGGGTCACTGCCCCGTTTGTCCTGCTTTGCCGCCAACTCACCCCCAGAGCCTGGCAATTAACACCTGCCCAGGGGCACTGTCCCTGCAGGCTCACTCCCCGTGTCAGGAGAAATGAAAAATTATGCATTGATGACAGACCGCACGCCTCTGTGGACGGGGATGGGAGCGCGGACGCAGGAGCTGCGTCTACTTTGCCTGCTGGCTGGAGCCGCGCTGAGAACAGAAACGAGCAGAAGCCCCAGTTAAGCTTCCTCAGAGTGAATGGCCTCGGGGCCTCGAGCCGGGCCCAGAGCCCTCCAGCCCTGCCAGGCTCCTCTCGGGCGGGGATGAAGCGTCCACCCCAGGGCCCTCCCTGTAGCGTGACACCTTGCGATTGCAGCTGCGCCCATCAGGGCTGGAGTCAGGCTTCTTTCTGAAACCCTTGGAAGCACATTGCCAGAGTCACGCGTGAGGTGGGAGGCACTCCTGGGGGAGACTGAGGCTGAGGGCCGTGAGAGGCGCGCCCTCGGGCCCGGCAGCTGCGGAATGGGGCTCCGGGTGCAGTGGGGCTTATGCACAGGGGGCAGACCCCAGGGGTCTGGGTGCCGGGAGCTCGCAGCTGCCACTCAGCATCTCACCGTACCGGGGTCCCCTCCACGGCCCCCTGGGAGATTTCTCTAGACCTGCTCCCAAGTTAAATACCCCAGGAGGACCCACCCTTCCAAGGAGCCGACAGGTGTCTGTTCAAGGACTGATCACCCTGTGGCTCAGCGGTTTTGTAAACCCAGACGCCGGAGTTGGAACGCTCCCGGTGGGGTCTCCCACGGAGGCAGAGCTGTGCGCCACATAGACCAGACACCCCAGACCCGCCCACGGTGCGCTGGAGCCGTTGGGCTGCTTCCTGTTCCCCTCCCGTCCTGTCTGCGTCCTTTCTGCTCTTTCAGGAAGCATCTCTCACGGTGCCCTTTGCCTAATTGGAGCGTGTTAATGTTGAAATGCCTGGAGCCAGAAGTGCTTGCAGAAAGCAGATGTTCTGTCTGTGACCCCGAGCTGCAGTCAGCTTTCCCTCTATTATCGAGTTGCTATTTTTGTTTCACTCCCTCTGTCCTTCTCTAGTCACCTGTTAGGTATAAACAGAATTCAGATGCACCTGCTCGGAGCGCCCCAGCCTGTACACAGGATGTGAAACCCCTTCCATCATTGCTACAGCTCGTGTCATCTCAAAATCCCAGGACAAGCTCTGAGACTGAACGTGATGCCTGGTGAACTTGGTCTTGAGACCCCACTGTCTTTCCATCAGTGTGAGGAGAATTGTCCCAGAGGCTCAGAGAGGGGCGTCCAGGTCAGAATTAGGAAGCTCAAAGGCCTCCACAAAATGGTATGCCCGTCCACTCTCCATCTGACCCTGCGCTCAGCAGTGGATGTGACAGAATGAGGAGCAAGTTCCCCTTTTCTCTAAATCTTCAAGCCCACTCCAAGGTCTGGACACAGGGAAAGAGAAGACGTATAAGAATAACACTTCCTAGTGCTTTCCAGGCCTCCCTGGAGGCCCAGTGGTAAAGAATCCGCCTGCAAGTGCAGGAGACTCAGGCTTGGTCCTGGGTCGGGAAGGTGCCCTGGAGGAGGCAATGACTCCCCACTCCGGTGTTCTTGCCTGGGGCATTCCACAGACAGAGGAGCCTGGCGGGCTACCGTCCTTGTGGTTGCAAAGAGTCAGACACGACTCAGCAACTAAACGACAACAAAGCGCTTTCCAAAATGTTTATCCAGTGACAGGAAGACATTTAAGACTGCAGCAAACACCAGGGTGCCTCGGAAGGGCAGGATGACCAAACACCCCCAGTGGCTTTGAGGCTTCTTGCTGCCCTGTTGAAACCAGGATGAGGCTGCACCAAGCCCCCGAGATGGGGGATCTGGGGCATATTTCACTGACAGGCTCTGTCTCTGCAGGTCCCAGTGTCGGGGGAAGAGGGGTCTTGGGGGGAATTCCTGCTGCCCCCCCAGCAAGCCTCAGGGAGCTTTCTCCCACACTGTGTCTCGGGTCAGTCGGGCTCTCCGCAGCTGACACACAGGCTTACAGAGGCCATTCAGAAAGTGCATGAAAACAACGCTTGCACACGCTGCCGTGTGAAGCCCGAGGGTGCACAGGCTGCAGACCCGCTTCTGGGACCTGCGCGGTGGGCGCTGGAGTTGGGATTCTGCCCCGGGCAGAGCAGGGCAAGTGTGAGCCAAGCACCATCCCGGAGTGGAGACCCCCGGGGGCCGCGTCCTCTCTGGATCCCCGAGTTATCACTCGATGTTTCCATTTAAAATATGCGCTGCTCTCCACGCGGACGAAGCCGCAACAGCTCACTGCTGGGGGACCATCTGTTTGCTACGAGCTCTTCTCCTTATACATGAGGATTTGCCAGTGTGGGTCTGCGTCTCCTCCCAAGGGGTCAGCCTCCCGGCCAGGACCACCTCCCCGCTCCCAGTGGAGGCAGGTGAAGACTTGGCCTGGGTGTTGAGAGAGGGGAGGAGCCAAAATGGTTGGGCTTCAGCCTCCAGGTGCAGGAGCCCTCCTTCAGATGAAATGACGACCCGTTCTGTGTTTGTGTGTGTGTTTACTGAGATACAGCTGACATGTATTAGTTTCAGCATTACGACATCACAGTTTGCTCTCTGTACGTGCTGTGACGTGATCACCACAGTAAGTCTAGCTGAAATCTGTCGCCACACGTAGCTGTAAGCTTTTTCCTTTGGATGAGAACTCTCAGGATCTCCTCTTTCAGCAACTTCCAAACAGGCACCAGTCTTCTGATCCATAGTCAGTACAGAACCTCCCCAGGACTTATCCATTGTAAACTGGAGATCCGTGCCGTTAACCCCCTCACCCGTTTCAGCCACCAGAAACCCCTCCCACCCCTGGCCACCACGCATGTGGTTCTCTTTCGTGGAAATCTCTTGTGTAAACAAATGCCCCCTCGTCGTGGAAGTGGGAGACCGGGCTCTGCTGGAGGCCCCTCCCTCCTCAAGCAGCAGGAGGACAAATATTTGGTGACTGGCCCAACGCAGACACCCCAGGGAGAACGGCCGGTGAAGGGGGTGGCCAGGCTGGGCGGCCGGCAGGCTTGGTAACGGCGCGTGTTTCAATCAGAGCGCAGAGCTCACCCTGCGTATTAGATTTCCCCTGACCAGTGCCTGCATCAGGGAAGTACACACACACACCACACACCCGCCGATGCGTCAGCACAGAAAGCAGCATCTTTCCATTTCTGGAAAGGGTAACTCAGTTCCTAAAGAAATCTCTTCACCCAGGGCTGGAAACGACCAAGTAATGGGAGGCTGGGTTAGCTCACTTCTCCGAGGGCTCCCGAGTGCACGCCCCAGCCCCTCATGTGCACGCACGGCCAAGGCTGCTCCAACCCAGGAGGGAGCCCAGCAGTCAGCACGTCTGGCGGACGGCGCCTTCTGCAGGGTGTGCCCCAGCGGGGTCTCCGCTGAGGCGGGAAGAGTCTGGAGACCCAGGCCCACCCCCTGCCTGTGCCTTCGTCACCCTTGACCCTGGAGAGGGTCGTACCTAACCTATTATAGCTTCAGTTTTCCCGTCTGTAAAATTGGTGATAAAATCTGCTTTCTCGAGTCCTTGAGAGACTGGAAGCAGATCCAGACAGGCTGCTGCATCCATTTGCAGAGCCACCCGTCTGGGGCCCTGAGTCCAGGCCTGGTGACCCCAAAGCCCCAGGAAGGGCCCCGTGTTCCCAGCCGGGGCCGGGGCCCCGCCAGTGAGGCAGGCTGGGGAGAACGCGAGCTGACAGATTGCAGGCAGACACTCCTCCTGGTTCCCACACCCTGCTACGGGTGCGCGGCTCCCCACGATTGACGCCAGCTGCTGCCTGTTCCCAGGGCGAGCTGACTGAACCCAGGCCTCCCGTTCCCAAATCCACCTGGATGGAACCCCTGGCCCACACCTGCCATCACCAGGCTGTGCCGGTCCGGTGCCCACCTCCCTCCCCAGACAGGCATCCTGGGCCCTGGGGCCACCTTCAAACCTCTCCCTACCTCCCCCCACACCTCAGCATCATCGTCATGTCCTGCCCGGCTCTGAACGCCCTTGTGTTGCTCCTTAAAAGCAATCAGCGAGGAGTCAGGCTTGGAACAACATACATGAGAGTGTGCCCTTGTACCCTGTCCAAGGCAGTCACCATGAGACTGAGTCAGACCCCAGAAGCGGCCGGCTCTCTGACAGGCGCTCCGAGGGCCTGTTCAAGAGTGCAAAAACATGTATATCAACTGCAAAGCCCAACCCAGCCCCTGGACTTGAACAGAGGGGTCTGGAGGCCCGAATCTGGGAGCAGCCCAAATAGGTGCCCCAGGAAGTGCAAAGACCCTGTGGTATGGGTGAGGGGGTGTGGTTGGGGTCGGTGTCCCTGGCAACTGGCAGCATCTGGACTGCTGGCTCCCAGTCCTGGGGACAGGTGACGGTACAGAGGATCAGGGCTCTTCCTGCTGGTACCTGGGGAGGTGGACGTGACTGACCTGTCAGATGCTACTTGAAGCAGATTCTACTGCACAGAAATGATTGAGGCTGTCACGCTAAAATCAGAGTGTTTAGATGCCCCCAAAGCCTTTTCCCTGGAGCCGAGGCTTGGACGTCTGCGTGTAGACGATGCGGCTGTGTGGTGTCCTCAGCGTAACATTCTTGGGGTGCTTCTGCACGTGTCAGAGCTGGGGGCGGGGCCGCGGTGCCCTGGCAGAGTGGGGAGGGGGCATGGGCAGCCCCTCCCCTGCATCCCTCTGCCAGCCCTCAGCCCCCGCTCCATCCTGCCCTCCCTGCAGAAGCTGTACAGGAAGGAGATCAAGCCGCCTTTCAAGCCAGCGGTGGGCAGGCCAGAGGACACCTTCCACTTCGACCCCGAGTTCACGGCGAGGACACCCACAGGTGTGTGCGGGCAGGGGTGGGGTGGCCTGAGCTACTTTCCCACGGGGGGTCCTCTAGCCCTGCCAGGTATGGCCAGGCACCCCGGAGTCAGAGAGCCCCACGTTCAAGGGCGCCTCCAGGAGAAGTCACCCTCAGGTCTGTTTGTTCTCATTTCTCTGCTTCTCTGTGATGGAGCCGCCTCCCAGCCGCCCCGGGGGCGCCTGCCTGCGGATCTCCCTGGTGCTCCTGCTCCTCCTGCTCCCTCTGGGCCTGAGTTGCCGATTCCAGGGACTCACCCTGCAAAGTTCGAGAAAAGAAGCTCGAGGCCGTGAAAGTCTCATTTAATTAGCGGTTTTATGGGAAGAGGGAGGCTGTCAGCTAAGTCTGTAAATGCATGAACTGTTGACCTTATTCGTGCAAAAAAACCAAACAGCTGTTTGAAAAGTTGCGTCAGCTCCTGTAGCTCAGCACAGCAGATGGACTCGTGAGTTTAGCTTCCACAATGCGTCTTGAATTACTCCTAAGGTCTACCAAATTCTATCAGAACTGGTCAGTTCAGTTCAGTCGTTCAGTCATGTCTGACTCTTTGCAACCCCATGAATCGCAGCATGCCAGGCCTCCCTGTCCATCACCAGCTCCCAGAGTCTACTCAAACTCATGTCCATCGAGTCGGTGATGCCATCCAGCCATCTCATCCTCTGCCGTCCCCTTCTCCTCCTGCCCCCAATCTTTCCCAGCATCAGGGGCTTTTCCAAGGAGTCAGTTCTTCGTATGAGGTGGCCAAAGTATTGGAGTTTCAGCTTCAGCATCAGTCCTTCCAATGAACACCCAGGACTGATCTCCTTTAGAAAGGACTGGTTGGACCTCCTTGCAGTCCAAGGGACTCTCAAGAGTCTTCTCCAACCCCACAGTTCAAAAGCATCAAGTCTTCAGCGCTCAGCTTTCTTCACAGTCCAACTCTCAGCTCCCTTTAAAAGTTGTCATTCTGTGATATTAGTGGCAAGCCTCTCCAATATTCTGCCTGGGAAATCCCATGGACAGAGGAGCCTGGTGGGCTACAGTCCATGGGGTCTCAAAGAGTCAAGAGTCGGATGGAACTGAGTGACTGAGCATGCATTAACTTTGTAAAAATATGGTGATTGTCTTTGTCTGCCCGGGTGGCCTTAACAAAATACCGCAGGCTGGGCAGCTTCAACTACAGAAATTTATCTTGGTTTCCCATGAGCCCTATCCTGGGTTGCAGACGGCCACCTTCCCTCTGGCTTCACGTGGACTCGCTCTGTATCCGAGAAGAGAGAGAGAGAGAGGCCCCTGGGGTCCTCCTCCTCTGATAAAGACAGCAGTCTGTTGATCAGAGCCCCACCCTTACGATCTCACTTACACCCTCAAGACCCCTACTCCCAGTACAGTCACTCTGGCCTTCAGCATGGGAATTCTGTGGGACACAGTCCCATTCATCACGGTAAAGGCATGGTGGTTTGGTCTAAAAACACCGTGCCAAGCCCCTTCTGGAGATTGTGCCCACTCTTCAGGTGGCTCAGTGGTAAAGAATCCGTCTGCAATGCAGGAGACACGGGTTTGAACGCTGGGCCAGGAAGATCCCCTGGAGGAGGAAATGGCAGCCACTCCAGAAAGCCTGGCTGGCCACAGTCTGCCGGGTCGCAAAGAGTCGGACACGACTGAGCGACCGAGCGTGCCTTATTCTGGAGATTGGATGGGACACGTTCAGCCCGTTGGTAGCTACTGGGGCTGCGTGCTGTGCACGTGGGGCTTCTCACGCTTTGCTCTCTATTGTTATTCGGTCGTGTCTGACTCTGGCGACCCCGTGGACTGGGGCCCGCCAGGCTCCGTCTGTCCATGGGATTTCCGCGGCAGGAATACTGGAGTGGGTGGGCATTTCCTGCTCCTCTCTCACTGTTGCTGAATCTGAAACTGTGATTTAAAAAGACAATCGTGAAATAAATAGACAGTCAAATATGATATATCAAGTGGATAACATTACAACAAAGAATCCACTTGGCTTTCCACACCACAGAGGGGCCCTTTCGGGATGTGAGCTGTGTGCAAACACAGAGGTGGGAAGGGGCCGTCCTTGGGGCCTGGAAGGTGCCTGCAGATCCCCACAGTGGAGGCTCCAGGACCCGAAAGGAAGCGGATGCTGGGCGCTATTGGTTAGGGAGTCAAGGCACAGACACTCACTGGTCTCTTCCGGGTCCTCCTGCAGTCCCCAGATAAAACCAAGACCGTCCTCGGGGCCAGAGCCCGAGTGAGGCCTGCAGCCACGGTTGGGGTGACCGGTCGCTGCTGCGAGATTCGTGCGGCTGCTCAGGAGGAGCTGGAGACCCAGGGGTCCTCTAGGAAAGGTGGCGGGGCGCTCACGCAGCCCTCAGCGGCCTCAGGAAGCCCTCTTGTGTTGGAGGTGAGGGGCGGCCAGTCCTTGACTTGGCAGCACGGACCCAGTTCACAGACTCAGGGGACTCATTAGCCCCAGAGGTTGGAAAGATGGAGCAGGAAGGGGGATTCCATCCTGGCTGTGCCCACCTGAGCAGGCCATGTCTGCCCCCTCCGTGGCTTACCCAAATGCCATGGAACCCCGAAAGGGTTAACTCCAGCAGAGAACGCTGCCTGTGACGAGCACCCTCACCCCCTCCAGGTCCTTAAGGAAAGCTGCACGGTTTCACCAAGGGTTTCCATCACTGGGAACTGTGTTTAAAATCCTGAAATAAAGACCGGATTTGTGTTGCCTGGCAAGAAAATGCTAACGCAGTCAACTCTGAATTATTCACCTGTGCTCGCTTTTTGTATCATCCATGAAGAATTTAAACCCCAACCTAATTGGCCTGTATTGTTAGCAGGCTTTTTTTTTTTTAAAGCACATCATATATCTTTTGTGCAGAGAATTCAAGTTTATTTTATTATTAGCTAAAGGAAAACATAATTAGACACAGTGCATTTTAATGCTGTCCAGAAATAGCTTTTTTACTCCTTACTGTTTGGATTTCTCCAGTCAATTGTACTTACTGCACGACACAGTTTGCCTTTGAGGAGGTAGTAATTGAAATGCCAAGACATAGAAAAATAACTCTCTTTACTCAAAAGAGACCAGACTGTTCTGAGCACGTGATTCGAGTTCATGACTGAAAGGGCAGCAGATGCGCTGTAACCCTGGAGCAGCAGGTAATCCAGACCCTGTGTCAGACTTGGACGCACTGTCGGAATTTTTTGTCACGGTCTTCAAGTCTTTCATTTTTAGCTTAAGCTGATGCTAAAGCTGGTGGACTTTCCCTGACGACACACCAGCTGCCTTTCAGAGTCTGCTGACCTGCGGGAGATGCCAGCCTAAGATTTAAAAACACAACAAACATTGCAACAAGTCAGAAATCACTCCTAGGATCAACGAAGGCTGACTGTACTCAGCTCTAAATTTCCTTTCATCCAGCTCACACGTTTGCCCTTCTTCTAGTACTGAGCTAGAAGCCGGTGTCCCCTAGCTGATTGTAAAGCCTGTTAAAAGTCACGGCTGCCACTGCCATGTGGTCATGTCCTGCCACACGGACCAGTGTTGGCTGTGATAACCTCCCGTGAGGCCCGTGTGAACCTCAGCTGGTCTCTGCTGGGTCTGAGCAGGGAGAGGCACCCCGAGTGTTGGAAGGCATGGCCCTGGGCTTCACACCTCTTTGACGATTGAAGTCCTTGCTTACTTGATCCACAGACTTTCTCCATTCACCCAGGAAGAAGTATCAGTTCAAATTCGCAGGAAGCTACATCCTGCCCATGCAGACTCCCAGTTGCTGTAACTGAGCCTGTATCCATTTGGCCCTCAGCCTGTACGTGGCTCACCCTAGATCCTGGCGTGGGCTCGAGTTCTTCCATCCAAGCCTGCACCTCTGGGCTTGACGGTGGCTGAACCGACGCTGTGTCCCTGTGCTTGGTGCAGACCTAGCCCAGGACACGTCACCTGGGGGATTTTTAAGAGCAGGCAAACTCAAAGCCAGAGTTCTCTGCAGGGAAAAAACAGTCAAAACCGGCCAGGGAACAAAACCTCTTTGGAAGGCGCTTGCTGCCTCTGCCATCTCGGTGCCTAATTTCCAAATTCTAGAAACTACCCATCCGAGTCTTGTGCTTTCTAATTAAGCTTCTCCAGTCTAGCACGTTGGCACCTTGCTTCCAGGTGCAGTCAGCTTTGATCTCAGGCACTCGGGTGACTCTGGAGCCCTTTGCCAGGTAGACGTCAGGGGCTGAGACCCGCGTTCTTGTGGTCAGAGGTGCTGAAAGGGGGTGGACCAAGCCCGCGAAACCCCGGTCACCCTACGAGTTCTCCCTGGAAGAGCCGTGTGGGCTGCCCAGTTGCAGCTCATGGCTAGGCTCCTGGGTATGGAAGGAGCACCCCAATTGCCTTTCCCCCAAAATAAAATGCTCAGGAGGAAAATGCACATTCCTGCAGCAGCTGACCTCCACCCACCCCCCTGCTCCACCAGGAGAGCCTCAGTTTATATATTGTTTCCACGTCAAAATGAAGTATTCAAACCAAGTCAAAAGGTGTGCTCAAGTCATGTCCGACTCTGTGCAACCCCGTGGACTGTAGCCTGCCAGGCTCCTCTGTCCACGGGATTCTCCAGGCAAGAATCCTGGAGTGGGTTGCCATCCCCTTCTCCAGGGGATCTTCCTGACCCAGGGATCAAACCCAGGTCTCTAAAGTCTGCTGCGCTGGCGAGTTCTTCACCACCAGGACCACCTGGGAAGCCCCCAGGGCACAACAGGACTTTATATTCTTTTATATTGCTTATGGCTTTACTGTCATGTGCTTTAGAATGCATTAAGATACATATTTTTGAATTTTTCTCCCGGTGGGTGCGTTCCACAGCGTATTTTCTCTTTTTCCACTTGACCAGCTGTTCTGTCAGTTGACAGCTGTGTCTCATTCTGGGCCTCGTCGTCTTACTGGGGTTCCCTGCACCAGGCCAAGCGTCCTGATGACATGGATACAGCTTTGTTGGTTGCAGAAACACTTCTGCCACACGGATGCGGCGTGGTTTCCTTCATGAGAAATATCCAGGTTGTCGCCAGGATGCTTTTTTGCTGTTACAAATGTTGCTAAGAGCAACGTTTCCCACATTTATTTCTAATCACCTTAAGGTAATTCTGTGGAGTAGGAGTATCACTGCTGCTCTTCAGGAGGCAGGTGGATTTATGCTTAGGTAGACACTCCACGCAGCCTTGCAAGGATTCTGCCTACTTGGGCTCCCACCCACCACTGCGCGGTGCCAGCCCTGACCAAACCCGCACGCGCCTGGTTAGCTTTTGCCAATTTGCCAGGCAGCGCGTTGCCCTGGTCACCGTGCCCATCAGAGGGACCGAGCGCCTCCTCAGGTAGGAGCCCTCCGTGCCCTCCCCCATTTTTTTCCTGGGCCTTTCCCCCTTTTCTCACTGGTCTCCGCGAGCTTTTTGCATAATAGAGAGTTTTGTCTGTTCAGTACGATGCAGATCTTTTCTCTCTGCCAGTCTTTTATCCTTTTGTTTTCCTGAATGGTGAGCTTGGAACAGGACCCATCTCAGCAGCAGTCAAGCCTTCAAGCACATGCACAGAGCTTAGCAGGGTCAGCGCTGAAGGGCTCCCTGAGGGTCCAGGAGCAGAGCACCCTGCGTGCTGCGGGCGGGCCCCTGGGGACCCTCGGGAGACAGAAGGGTCACCCTGCTGGGCCTGCGTCCCTGTGCCTGGTTCCGCTGAACTGAGACACTCAGAGTGTGGCCTCCTGGGCCCTGCCCGCAGTGACAGCTCACCCCGAGGTTGCTGGTGGTTCTGGGCTCCGTCTGGAGTGGGCAGGGCAAAGGGCTCTGGCTCAGAATGAATATTGAATACGTTATTATCAATGATCATCCTGAAGTTTTTGTTCTGAGTATTTTTGCTGTAGTGAAAGTGAAAATCGCTCAGTCATGTCCGACTCTTTGTGACCCCATGGACTGTATAGTCCATGGAATTCTCCAGGCCAGAATACTGGAGTGGGTGGCTGTTCCCTTCTCCGTGGGATCTTCCCAACCCAGGGATTGAACCCGAGTCTCCTGCATTGCAGGCAGATTCTTTACCAGCTGAGCCACAAAATAAAGTGTGGTTTCTTATGGCTCAGCCTCTGATCTCTGTTTACCTCCTCATCTAACACACACAGACACACCTGTGCACACACACACCTATGCACACTCGCACACACACAGCTCACACACATGCACACACACTCACAGGGTTTCTGCACCTTGTCGTAGCTCAGCTCCCCGGGAAGGCTGATTCTCTGGTTGTTACCTGCAGACTCACCCGGCGTCCCCCCCAGCGCCAACGCCCACCATCTGTTTAGAGGATTCAGTTTTGTGGCCTCCAGCCTGGTCCAGGAGCCCTCACAGCAAGATCTGCACAAAGCCACGGTTCACCCCATCGTGCAGGTAACCTGCCACCGTCCAGGCAGTCCCCCCCCCCCCCCGCAGGCGTCCCCCCGTAGGTCCCCCACGTCCAGGCGGTCCCCCACGTCCAGGCGGTCCCCCACGTCCAGGCGGTCCCCCACGTCCAGGCGGTCCCCCACGTCCAGGTGGTCCCCCACATCCAGGCGGTCCCCCACGTCCAGGTGGTCCCCCACGTCCAGGCAGTCCCCCATGTCCAGGTGGTCCCCCATCGTGCAGGGGATCCTCTAGAGCCCCTTGGTTCACTCCCCCACCTCCCCAGGGCCGTGAGTGTCCACCGTGGCGGATGTCCCAATTGCCATCATAAATGTAGTTTTGGGGGGTCAGTGAAAGCGCCATTTTCCTAAGGAGGTTTGCACTGTGTGAAGGTGAGCACTGTAGAGACTCTCACGAGGCATCAGGACTACTTTTCCTTTAAGAACTGAGTCTGGGTGCGGTGGATGGTCCTGGAAGGCCACGTTTCTCTCCTCAAGGCCCTTTGGGGAAACACAGCTTGTGTAACGCGGACCGTGCTGCGGCCGTGTCCCTGTAATGGGTGACTTTGTCTACATCCTGAGGCGGCAGGTGGGGATGGGGAGGGGCGTCAGGGGTGGGATTTCCATCAGACGCTGGCATCCAGACCCCGCTCTGGACACAAGCACCACTGCCACAGCCTGTGAGTCTCAGGGCGTCTGACCTCCTGCCTCCAAATCCTCACTCCCTGGGGTCTTTGGGGGAAGCAGGTGGGGCAGCCAACCCAGGGTCCTGACCCGAAAGATGGGGATGCTGGGGTTGAGATCTGGAACCACCGCCAGCCAGCCCTGCGACTGTGGTCTGAGCCGCCGCGCCCTCCTAGCCTCGGTGTCCCCGTGTGCGCAGGCTGGAGCCCCCTGACCCCGCTCTCTGCCGCTGTCTCTGCAGCAGCTACATGGGAACAACATCCACTTCACTGACGGCTATGAGATCAAGGAGGACATCGGGGTGGGTTCCTACTCCGTGTGCAAGCGCTGCGTGCACAAAGCCACGGACGCCGAGTACGCCGTGAAGGTAAGAGCAGGGCGCCCAGGCATGCGTCCACAGCTGCCAGGCCCCCGCGGGCACGGCCGGCTTCGCAAACACACTCTCACGCATCTTTCCCCAGGCTCTGATGCGGGCAGTTCCGTTTGTCTTGATATCAGGTCACTTCTTAAAAAGCTGTTTCACAAATCGTGAGTGTGTTCTTTTCCAGTCAACATGTAGGTGGGTGCTGAGTGCCTTTAGTAACTTTCCACCTGAAATACACTGGGACAAAAGCTTTGGGTGCTCGGTATTTTGGAAAATGTAGAGTTGGGAGATAGGCAGTACATCTGGGGAAGGAAGGGAGGAAGAGGGGAGGGATGAGGAAGGAAGTTACAGTCACCAAACTTAAAGAGATAAACAGAAGCAGATATTTTGTAACATTTGCAAAAGCTTCAGCAGAGAGCTGGCAGTTTTACCCTCAACATCAGGCTCAGTAAACAGTGATGACTGTCTACCACCCAGTTTGGCACTCTCTCCATCCTGCCTTTTGCTTCTGTAATTGTTGCTAAATTCAATATTTGATCTGGAAATCCAAAATATCAGTTTCTTGCATTTTCTGGTTGGTAAAATGTGGATAGTCAAAGCTATGGTTTTTCCAGTAGTCATTTGTGGATGGGAGAGTTGGACCATAAAGAAAGCTGAGCACCAAAGAATTGATGCTTTCTAACTGTAGTGTTGGAAGAGACTCTTGAGAGTCCCTTGGACTTCAGGGAGATCCAACCAGTTACTCCTAACAGAAATCAGTCCTGAATATTCATTGGAAGGACTGATGCTGAAGCTGAAGCTCCAATATTTCTGCCACCTGATTTGAAGAACTGACTCACCTGCAAAGACCCTGATGCTGAGAAAGATTGAAGGTGGGAGAAGGGGATGACAGAGGATGAGATGGTTGGATGGCATCACTGACTNAGGTCCTTGGTTTAAGTGGGGCTGGGAATTTATGGCTTTGTGACAAATATATCTTGAATTCCTCAAACAACACAGAGTGTTTACATTGGAGGAAGACTCAGTCTGTGCATTCCGCGAGTCTGGGGGCGTCAGCCTGCCCAGTGTCTTGACCACGTCGAGGAGTGGTTGACGGAAGGAAATATCGCACGATTTTAAATCCCTGGGTGGGTGGGGTTGCGGCTGCAATGGGGCCACGCCGCATGTCGGTCTGATGTGTTTCGGGATTTGGCTCAAAGAGGAGTTTCATTTTTCCTCGTCCTCAGGAGGGTTTAACGGGATCTCGGATGATGCTGTTCCTACGTCCAGACAAGCCAGTGGGGGAGAGGAGAACCAAGTCCTGCCTGGACAAGAGGACTTCAGTTTTACTTAACATGTTTCACAAGCTTCGGAAGCATGCAGGGGCTTCTTGAATTCTTTCTGCGTGGCTCACTCCTCACAGGATCTCTTTAGACACTGTGTCGGGTGGCCAGTGCCAGTCCTAGAGACAATCGAGGCTTCCGCTGAGCGCAGAGAAACGCGTCTATTGTTCAGCGGGCGCCCGACACTGGTGCCCTTCCAGAGTGCAGCCTGACACGGGAGGTTGCTGAAAATAAGCCCCCACTGACAAAGGGCAACGGTGTCTTTCCCCCAGCGTCCCTGTATCCAGCTCTCACCAAAAGACACTGTCTGAATTCAGCTTTGTCAGCAACTGGCTTCTAACTCCGTCCCCGAAGCTTGGACCCCACGATTGGCATTTCCGGGGATTTCAGCCCCAGCTTCTTGGGCATTGAAGCCGGGAACTGTGGCTGCAGCTCATGGTGGGAGTCCGAGCTGAAGCTGAAGTTCCTTGAAGTCGAATCCTCGGGGTTCCCTGGACAGACTGGGCAGGTGGGCATCGCAGGGACCGCCCTCATGGTCTCCGAGCCCCTGGTGGGCCGTGATTCCTCGTCTGGAGCTTCCTTGGGTGAGGCGAGGAAGGAGGGGCGCCTCCAGTGAGACGCACGCCCGGGACCGCGGCTGCCTCGGTTACCCGCTCACGAGCATCGGCTCCTCCATCGGGGTGGGGGGGGCAGACGCCCCGTTTGGATTTCCTTCCGAGACGAAAGCCGGCGGGAGCCCCACGACAGGGAGCATTTAGGACGAGCCCATCTGCTCCCAAAGCTGCCCGCCCCGCTGCGGCGCCCCGTTCTGTTGCCTCCCGCGTTTCCAGGTAGAACAGCGCGGAAGCGTGTGTTGGCTCTTCTGTGCTCCGCTGACCTGCCGGGCAGCAGCGCCGCACCCACCGGCGGAGGAGCCGGGAAGCTGCCCGGCTCGGCTGCTCTCAAACTGACGCGGTTCAGCGACTCGGCTGCGAGTGGGCCCCAGCTCCGCGCTCGCCCTGTTGAACTCCGGCGACACCTCTCCAGGCCACCACGGTGTGCAGACCCCGCGCTGCAGACTCTTGGACGGAGAACGGGGTCGGTTTCATTCGGAGACCATCCAGTCGTGTCCTCTGTGCGGCTACAGGGAAGGGGTGGGAACGTCCCCCCTGCGTGCAGAGCCGCAGGAGGAGACCGCGGTCCCCCAGACAGAAGGGCTGTGGGCGGAATACGCGGGCTTTGCCCGAGGCCATCACACCGGGGTGATTCTGCCCCCCGGCGGGAACACGCGTGGGGCAGGAGTCTCTCCTGGCGTGTGGTGCCCAGAGGTCAGGGTGTNGGGAACGTCCCCCCTGCGTGCAGAGCCGCAGGAGGAGACCGCGGTCCCCCAGACAGAAGGGCTGTGGGCGGAATACGCGGGCTTTGCCCGAGGCCATCACACCGGGGTGATTCTGCCCCCCGGCGGGAACACGCGTGGGGCAGGAGTCTCTCCTGGCGTGTGGTGCCCAGAGGTCAGGGTGTTTCCCCGAATCCCACACAGGACAGCCCCCTGGTGCCCCAGAGACTCAACCCCACAAGGTCAGGCTTGCCGAGGTTGGGAACCCCAGCCTAAGGCATAAAGATAAAGGAGAGTGAGGCAGACAAATCCGGCAGCTGGAGTCTGGAGATGAGGGCGGTTTCCTTCTCTGCGGAGCCTCTGCTTGCTGTCCTGGTAGCTGGATGGCCGTGGACCAGGAACACGCTTTGTGCAGGGCGAGACACCCCGTCTCTGCCCAGAGCTGGGGTCCGGGTGCGACCCTTCTGAGGGGCCTCGGGGCCAGTCCTGAACCATCAGCCTGCAAGCTCAGAGTATAGCATACAGCAGCTCTCACATTCTTGGAAATATCACTGTATTTTGCTTTAAGTTTATGTCAGCCTTATAAATACCTACTTTTGTATCATAAATACTCGGTCATCACATCAACTGCAATTTAAGTTAAGCTGCAATTTCAATTCTAGGTCTTTATACCAATAAACTGAAACCAGCCTACCCAGGTACACACCCAGGACACAAAATTGCTGGCTTTGCACTTGTTCTCAGCTGCATTTTTACACTCAGCTCCTGAATTAGTGAGACCACCTGGAACAGCGACTCAGTGACTCTGGGAGGCAGCGGCGGACAGGGGAGGCTGGCGTGCTGCAGTCCATGGGGTCGAAAAGAGCCGGACACGACCTGGCGACTGAACAAGAAGAATCTGGTCCCTGGGCTTGGTCCCTGCTCCCCGCTGAGGCAAACGCCACCAGGGGCCCGGGGTCCCCCGCCAGGAGAGTCTGACCTGGGAAGGCACGACGCTGACCCCCCATCTCAGGTTCATCAGGTTGGGTGTCCCCCCCGTGCACCTGCCTCAGGCTAGGATGCTGAGGGGGAAGAACCGCGGCGTTCTCTCAGGCACGTCGCAGTCGACAGATGCGCCCTGCTTCCTGAGACCTCGGAGCTGCTCTCGTGGGCGTCTGATGTGAGACTCAGGCCCGCCTTTGTGTCCACAGCCAGCCCCAGAGGCTAGTGGGAGGAGAGGAGATTGTGTAAGACTTGGAAATAACACAACACACAAACTGCTCAGATGCCAAAGCGTTAATGCACCTTTGATTTAAAGTAAGATTGAAATGGAGTCAGTGATGACCTGCAGAAGGTAACTGTGAGTCAGTGGGATTCACAGGGGAGAGGTGTATTTGGAGGGAAAGATGATTCGTGCTCTTACTCCATGAGAGGCGCTGCGCTCACGGCGCAGACTGCGTGGAGCTTTGCCTTCACTGCAGCTCTAGGTCTCTGTGGCCTGATGTGACTGGGTGCGCATTCCAGCCTATGCCCGTGTTTACACCGGCCCCACCACTCCCGTCCCACCACCCCCACGCACCCCCCGCAGTGGTTTCCTCACTCAGTTCAGCTCAATTCAGTCACTCAGTCATGTTGGAATCTTTGCAACCCATGGACTGCAGCACACCAGGCCTCCCTGTCCATCACCAACTCCCGGAGCTTGCTCAAACTCATGTCCATTGGGTCAGTGATGCCATCCAGCCATCTCATCCTCTGCCGTCCCCTTCTCCTCCTGCCCTCAATCTTTCCCAGCATCAGGGTCTTTTCCAATGAGTCGGCTCTTCCCATCAGGTGGCCAAAGTATTTCAGCTTCAACATCAGTTCTTCCAATGAACACCCAGGACTGGTCTCCTTTAGGATGGACTGGTTGGATCTCCTTGCAGTCCAAGGGACTCTCAAGAGTCTTCTCCAACATCACAGTTCAAAAGCATCAATTCTTCAGCGCTCAGCCTTCTTCACAGTCCAACTCTCACATCCATACATGACCACAGGAAAAACCATAGCCTTCACTAGACGGACCTTTGTTGGCAAAGTAATGTCTCTGCTTTTCAATATGCTATCTAGGTTGGTCACATCTTTCCTTCCAAGGAGTAAGCGTCTTTTAATTTCATGGCTGCAGTCACCATCTGCAGTGGTTTTGGAGCCCAAGAAAATAAAAGTCAGCCACCATTTCCCTTGTTTCCCCACATATTTGCCATGAAGTGATGGGGCTACATGCCATGAACTTCGTTTTCTGAATGTTGAGTTTTAAGCCAGCTTTTTTTCACTCTCTTTTACTTTCATCAAGAGGCTTTTTAGTTCCTTTTCACTTTCTGCCATAAGGGTGGTGTCATCTGCATATCTGAGGTTATTGACATTTCTCCCCGCAATCTTGATTCCACCTTGTGCTTCCTCCAGCCCAGCATTTCTCATGATGTATTCTGCATATAAGTTAAATAAGCAGGGTGACAATATACAGCCTTAATGTATTGCTTTCCCAATTTGGAACCAGTCTGTTGTTCTATGTCTGGTTCTAACTGTTGCTTCTTGTCCTGCATAAAGATTTCTCAAGAGGCAGGTCAGGTGGTCTTGTATTCCCATCTCTTGAAGAATTTTCCAGTTTGTTGTGATCCACACAGTCAAAGGCTTTGGCATAGTCAATAAAGCAGAAATAGATGTTTTTCTGGAACTCTCTTGCTTTTTCCATGATCCAACGGATGTTGGCAGTTTGATCTTTGGTTCCTCTGCCTTTTCTATATCCAGTTTGAACATCTGGAAGTTCTCAGTTCACATACTGTTGAAGCCTAGCTTGGAGAATTTTGAGAATTACTTCGCTAGCATCTGAGATGAGTGCAATTGTGCGGTAGTCTGAACATTCTTTGTCATTGCCTTTCTTTGGGATTGGAATGAAAACTGACCTTTTCCAGTCCTGTGGCCACTGCTGAGTTTTCCAAATTTGCTGGCATATTGAGTGCAGCACTTTCACAGCATCATCTTTTAGGATTTAAAATAGCTCAACTGGAATTCCGTCACCTCCACTAGCTTTGTTCATAGTGATGCTTTCTAAGGCCTACTTGGTTTTACATTCCAGGATGTCTGGCTCTAGGTGAGTGATCACACCATCGTGATTATCTGGGTCATGAAGATCTTTTTTGTATAGTTCTGTGTATTCTTGCCACCTCTTCTTAATATCTTCTGCTTCTGTTACTGAAAGTGAAAGTGAAGTCACTCAGTCGTGTCCGACTCTTAGCAACCCCATGGACTGCAGCCCACCAGGCTCCTTTGTCCATGGGATTTTCCAGGCAAGAGGACTGGAGTGGGGTGCCATTCTGCTTCTGTTAGGTCCATACCATTTCTGTCCTTTATGGAGCCCATCTTTGCATGAAATGTTCCCTTGGTATCTCTAACTTTCTTGAAGAGATCTCTAGTCTTTCCCATTCTATTGTTTTCCTCGATTTCTTTGCATTGATCGCCAAGGAAGGCGTTCTTAGCTCTCCTTGCTATTCTTTGGAACTCTGCATTCAGATGAATATATCTTTCCTTTTCTCCTTTGCCTTTTGCTTCTCTTCTTTTCCCAGCTATTTGTAAGGCCTCCTGACAGCCATTTTGCTTTTTCGCATTTATTTCTGTTAGGGATGGTTTTCATGAACACCTCTTATACAATATCAAGAACCTCCATCCATAGTTCTTCAGGCACTCTATCAGATCTAATCCCTTGAATCTATTTGTCATTTCCACTGTATAATCATAAGAAATTTGATTTAGGTCTTACCTAAATGGTCTAGTGATTTTCCCTACTTTCTTCAATTTAAGTCTGAATTTGAAATTAAGGAGTTCGTGATCTGAGCCACAGTCAGCTCCCAGTTTTGTTTTTGCTGACTATAGAGCTTCTCCATCTTTGGCTGCAAAGAATATAATCAATCTGATTTCGGTGTTAACCATCTGGTGATGTCCATGTGTAGAGTCTTCTCTTGTGTTGTTGGAAGAGGGTGTTTGCTATGACCAGTGCATTCTGTTGGCAAAACTCTGTTAGCCTTTGTCCTCCGAAGTCAAACTTGCCTGTTACTCCATATGTTTCTTGACTTCCTGCTTTTGCATTCCAGTCCCCTGTGATGAAAAGGACATCTTTTTTGGTGTTAGTTCTAGAAGGTAGTGTAGATCTTCATAGAACTGTTCAACTTCAGCTTCTTTGGCATTAGTAGTTGGGGCATAAACTTGGATTACTGTGATATTGAATGGTTTGCCTTGGAAATGAACAGAGATCATTCTGTCGTTTTTGAGGTTGCATCCAAGTACTGCATTTCAGACTCTTTTGTTGACTATGATGGCTACTCCATTTCTTCTAAGGGATTCTTGCCCACAGTAATAGATATAATGGTCATCTGAATTAAATTCACCCATTCCAGTCCATTTTAGTTCACTGATTCCCAAAATGTTGACGTTCACTCTTGCCATCTCCCGTTTGACCACTTTCGATTTGCCTTGATTCATGAACCTAACATTCCAGGTTCCTATGCAATATTGCTCTTTACAGCACTGGACCTTGCTTCTATCACCAGTCACATCCACAGCTGGGCGTTGTTTTTCTTTGGCTCCATCCCTTCATTCTTTCTGGAGTTATTTCTCCATTCTTCTCCAATAGCATATTGGGCACCTACCAAGCTGGGGAGTTCATTTTTCAATGTGCTATCTTTTTACCTTTTCATACTGTTTATGGGGTTCTCAAGGCAAGAATGCTGAAGTGGTTTGCCATTCCCTTCTCCAGTAGACCACGTTTTGTCAGACCTCTCCACCGTGACCCATCCATCTTGCGTGGCCCTCCACGGCACAGCTCATGGTCTCACTGAGTTAGACGAGGCTGTGGGCCAGGTGACCATCCATCTTGCGTGGCCCTCCACGGCATGGCTCATGGTCTCACTGATTTAGACGAGGCTGTGGTCCACGTGATCAGTTTGGTTAGTCTTCTGTGATTGTGGTTTTCATTCTGTCTGCCCTCTGCTGGAGAAGGATCAGAGCTTGTGGAAGCTTCCTGATGGGAGGGACTGGTTGTGGAGGAATCTGGGTCTTGTTCTCACTCAGGTGGAACCCGGATCCTCGCAGTGGCCAGCAGGCCCGCACTGCCCTGTTCCCGGAGCCCCTCCGGCCCCTCCTCACCCCATCCTTAGCCCACTCCTGTGGGGGCAGCGCCCCTCCCTGAACCCAGAACTCCGCTCCCCGCGCTGGGCGTCAGTCTCTCTCAGCACGGTGTGGTCCCCGCCTGTCCCCGCCCTCCCAGCCTGCGGTGCCTGTTTCAAGGCGCTTAGAACCCAGCGTGCTTCCCAGCTCGTTTCCTGTCCACACCCTGTCATGATGCTCGTGGTAGCAAGGATGGATGGCGAGAGAAAAGTCCCAGAAGTTTCCTGGTGGCCCAGTGGTGGGGACTCTGCTTTCACTCTCGGGGCCTGGGTGCAACCCCTTATCAAGGAGCTAAGATTCCACAAGCCACGTGGTGTGACCGAAAGGTGGAGAGAGAGAGAGATAGCAATCAGGGGCTTTTCTTCAAATTCAGAATCACTGCATCCCTTCCTTTGGCTTGTTTATTCTCAGAGTGGGCAGGACGACTGGTCCACCCAACACTTCTTGTCTCTAGATCGCATTTCCTTCTGCACACATTTCCTTACTGAACCCCTCTGTTCAGTAACCAGTTATTTTCATTCATTTCTACAATTTTGTATTAACTCTTTTTCCCAGGCAGACACAGTGCTAGGTTCCAGGCAAAAGCAAACCTGTTCTCGGGAAGCTCACAGTCCTGCCAGGGAGGGCTTCACTGACTGCAGAACCAGAGCCCAGAGCCAAACGGGGAGCTCGCTGAGGAATCGAAAACGGGGGGAGCCCTCTGTGGCTGCAGCCTCTCCGGGTGGCCTGATCCCTCTGCAGACACACAGGCACAGGCTCCTCTCACCCAAGGCGCCGCTCGCCCGTTTCCTTCCTGTGTGTCTGCGAGGCTCACGCGGGTCCGAGTGGACGTCAGCAGCCGTGGCCACATTGTCCCGAAGGGCAGCACAGCTGGGTGTCCTTTCAGGAGCAGATTCTCGTGTTCTTAAAATAGCAATAGAATCAGGTAGAAATAAAGCGGAAGCTGTGCCGGAGTCAGCGTCTCCCGATTTGTAATTCTAGTGAAGTGTGGCCAACACACTCAGGGCTGAAGCTGGACTGACTGTCCACCCCATTTGTATTCACAACAGACTGCTGACAATTACAGCGCGTTTCTGGGCTCATTTTCATGCTGCGTGTGTAATTTGTCAACCAGAAAAGCAGTGGAATTAAGACAGATGGCTGACATGAATAGAGCTTATTTTTAGAAAGAAAACTGATTGGCGTGGAAATTTAATTTTTTCCGGCAGGAAACCTTGGAGCCCTTTCTCTGTGTCATTTGTTTAAGTTAATTGAACAAGAGAAGGTATCTGTTCAATTTTACAAGGGACTCCACGCTCTGCTAGTCTCGTTTCAAATATGGTATTAATCCTCTTGACAAGTCAGAGGAAACACCCCACCCCGGGAGGGGGTGTGGCGGGCCTGGGCATTCTCCCCTCCACCTTGTGGTGCACAGGGCACCTTGAAGCCCTGTGCTAGTCAGTGTCTGGGAGGGGAGCCCGTGCTGGACAGAGGTGAGGACGAGGAAGAGGGGGAAATGCAGAGACCAAAAGGAAGAGGAACAAGCGTGTGGATGCTGGGATGTCTGAACCAGTCTCGTCCCCGCCTTCAGCCAGCGGGAACAGGACATGCTGATACCTCCCTGTGCGCCTCACCTGCTAAGGAGAATCCTGCCCTCTGCATCCTTTGTTGGGGCTGGACTCGCTTCGTGGGCTGTGGAAGCATCCAGCTGTTCAGACAGCAGCTCCTGGAGAGTCTGGTTTGCCAGCCTCGCTGGCCGCTGACTGCTGGGTGGCATCTGCGCCAGGAGAGGACAGAGCCTCTGGTCCTCCCCACCTGTGGTCCGTCCACACCCTCTGAGTGTCGGCACGGAGAAGGGAGGCCTTGCATGTGGATCTGTTTACTGAGAATTTTCCCCTCACTTTTGTTGCCTAAGGAAGACTATAAAGCAACATTGTTCTCAAAATAAGGGACTCAATTGACCAGGGCTTGCTTGAACGAAAAGCCAGGCCCACAGTCACCATCCCAAGAAACTGACCCCCACGGAGAAGTTCCTCCTGGACACTTCCGAGCAGTATTCTCGACCCCCGAGAGCTGTCCGCCACAAACCCGGGCTTTGCTCTCAGGCACAGGGACCAGTCATCACACTTCTGTGTGTCCTTCCTGAGCTTTCTGCAAACAACCGCAGGCAAACATCTGTGGATAAATGCAGCCAGTCCTCGCTGACGACAGTCAGGCTCAGGACTCTCGGTCTGAACAGAACTCGCCGCTGCGTGCTGGTCCCCCATCACCCAGACTGGGGCGGGGGGCAGCAGCCAGCAGGGCAGCTGCGGGAGCCTGAGCCCGCCTCCACTCCCCAGGGACCTCCTTCCAGGCATTGCCCACTCCCCAACTCCAAGCCCACCAGGGACACCACCACGGTGCCCTGCCCGCCCCCTGACTTCCAGTTGGTTCCACCTGGGGAAACACCCCAGGAGGGAGGAGGCAGCACCCTCAGGCCTGGGGGCCCTGTCCATGTAGCTGCCGCCTCTGGTCCGTGACGGCTCCCCTCCCCCTGCCCCGGGCCATCGGTGTGGTAAAAAAGCTTCTTCTTTCTTGTTCATCCTGCATCCTGTTCCATCGTGATTTGTCTGTCTAGTCAAAGCTATTTATCCAGTGGTCATGTACGGATGTGAGAGCTGGACCATAGAAAAAGCTGAGCGTCGAAGAATTGATGCTTTTGGACTGTGGTGTTGGAGAAGACTCTTGAGAGTCCCTTGGACTACTAGGAGATCCAACCAGTCCATCCTAAAGGAGATCAGTCCTGAATATTCATTGGAAGGACTGATGCTGAAGCTGAAACTCCCAATACTTTGGTCACCTGATGTGAAGAGCTGACTCATTGGAAAAGACCCTGATGCTGGGAAAAATTGAGGGCAGGAGGAGAAGGGGACGACAGAGGATGAGATGGTTGGATAGCACCACCATCTCAATAGACATGAGTTTGAGCAAGCTCTCTAAGTTGGTGATGGACAGGGAAGCCAGGTGTACTGCAGTCCATGGGGTCGCACAGAGATGGACACGACTTCGTGACCGAACAACAAAAATCCTAAAATTTTATTTGAAAAAGAAAAGAATATACTATTAACTTTAAAAAAAAAAAAAAAAAAAAAACCCACCACTAATGATTTTAATCTTCTCAAGTTCCAAATGGGTCACAGCCCAGGAATTGAATGGCTGGCAGGCAGCTGGGGCAGAGAGGGTCCTAGAACCTCGCTGGCCAGCGTGGGACCCACGCAGCATAAAGACCACACTGCAGGCAGCTAAGCATCCTCATGTTAAGCCTTCCCCTTCACCAGCTGCTAAAGGAGCCTTTAAGACGTCTCCTCTAGACGGACGCACTGTGTGTTGACTTCCTTCAGTAACAGAAGTCACCCTGGTGTCCGAGCTAGAACTTCAGTAACAAGAGGAGGAAGGTGCTGGGTCAAGAAAGGAAGTGTGGCGCTTCACTTGATGCGGAGCCCCAGTGTGTTGTGGGGCTCACAGCCCCGGCGTGATGTCAGCAGGGCCTGGCGGTGGGTTTCAAACCCAGCCAGGGAGAAGCACAGACTCCGCAACCATCTTCCTCGGCGGTGAAGGGGCAGTGGGTCCTCCTGCACCCCCCTGAAGAAGAGAGTGAGTTTATGCCCAGCTCTGCTTGGAGCCTTGGATGAGATGGGGAGTGAAAGCGAGTTTTCCTCCCTCTGAAATACATGTCCTCCCCGTGGCGAATGTTTTGAAATTGGGTGAAGCTAATGCGCAGGGAAGAGCACTGCTTCTGAGTGTCGAATCCCACCAGGTGCTAAAGACTCTGCGAGCTCGGGGTCCCTCCCCAACCCGCTCCATCCCCACAGAGAGCAGGACCAGGGCGCAGGAGGCTGCCTCCGGAGGAGTCTATGGTGATCCACCCCCAGTGACAAGGCATGAATGAACGCCTGCCTGGATCAAGCTCCGCGTTCATCCATGACACCTGTGGTTGGGAGCTGGAGAAGGAAATGGCAACCCACTTCAGTATTCTTGCCTAGAGAATCCTGTGCACGGAGGAGCCTGGTGGGCTGCTGTCCACAGAGTCGGACATGACTGAAGCAAATTAGTGTGCATCCATGCATGCATTGGAAAAGGAAATGGCAACCCACTCTAGTATTCTTGCCTGGAGAATCCCAGGGACAGAGGATCCTGGTGGGCTGCCGTCTATGGGGTCACAGAGAGTCAGTCACGACTGAAGTGACTTAGCAGCAGCAGCAGCAGCAGTGGTTGGAAGCCATCTGTCTTCACGGAGGAAAGAATTTTATCTGCCATCCTAAGACCCAGGCTACACTTGCCAGGAAGAGGAGGAGGGTTAGAAGCCTGAAGGAGCATCCATTCGGATAAGCCACGGTGCAACCTCAGCGCCAACCCAGCGTCTCCTGGTCAGAACCGCGCTGGGTCTCCCCCCACCCCCCGGCGTCTCCCGGTCAGAACCGCTCTGGGTCTCCCTTTGTGCCTGGTGCGTAGCCTCCCAAGGAGGCGAGAGACACACAGCAGCTGGAGGCCCGCTTTGAACAGAGAGAGGGCACAGCCCTGCCCCTCCCAGAGCCTGACGAGTGTAGAAAAAAGCACCTTCTGCTTATGGGGTGCCTGTGTGAGCTCCCCAAACTCACCCTTCTTCATCCAGCTGTGTAACAGCTTAAAATTCAGTGTCTGGAGGCAAGTGCCCTTTTCTTTTTAACGTCAGTCTGTTGCTCACTGGGAAAGAAAGTGCGGGGGGCGCTCCGCAGAAAGAGAGAGGCAGTGGAACTTCCCTCAGCAAAGCCGAGGGGTCCCGAGGAGAGGTGAGCCTGCTGTCCGCCAACCCAGCCCCTCGGCGAGCGAGAGACAATCAGACGCGACAGGGGTTCCGTCGAAGCAGTTCCACTTTATTGCCACAAACTCTTGGTTTATATAGGCAAGCAAGGGGGTTCTGGGAGGGACCTCCCATAGTTACACCAATCACATTAAAGGTCAATGCCATAGTTACACCAATCATGTTAAAGGTCAAATCATAGTTGCACCAATCACGTTAAAGGTCAAATTATAGTATGCATATTAGGTAAAGTCATCATGAGCTTAACAGGAGTCTATGGTAACTACACACTGTCCACCTGCACGGAAGTGAAGAGAACCAATCAAAAACTTTAATGTAGACCACGCCCCTATCTCTTCCGCCGGACGCCATCTTGGTTTCCGACCGTTAAAGCTAGTGCCTTTTTTTTTAAGGTTTCCCACGTAGGGCCCCACATCTCCCCCTTTTTTATTTTATTTAAGCCCTCGAGACATTTGTATTGATGTTCTGTAGAGCAAGGCATAGAGCTGTAGGTGGCCAACCTCCAGCCTCGCCAGCCCCTCTCGTGGCTGTGCCTGTCTTAGGTTGCCCTCCTCTGAGGGTCTTACCCGTCATTGGCTATCCAGTCACCTCTTGGGGGCTAGGCGGAATCTCTCTAGATGATGGGTATCTAGAACTCTTCTCATTTATCTGTCTCGGTCAATCTCTTGAAGGGCTAAATTAATCCAGGGGTTTTGTGGGTGCCCAACGTGGGGCTCCTTTTCCATCCATGACCTGGGCAAGCATAACTTTTTTACTGTAAGCACCTACTGTGAGCTGTGAGATTTTTTACCTTTGACATTACAACAAACAGAATAACAAAAACAAGCAAACAGAAGGCATTTTTAAACCAGGTAAATGGACTTTGTACCCAGTCCCATAGATCCGTTGCTCCCTTTTTCACCTGTTAAGAGTCTCATTTAACACTGGAAAAGCTGTCAGACAAAAGCTGGGGTATCTCACATCACAGTCTACGCACACCAAAACACTCAACGTCTCGATTGTTCTGGCATGGAGATCAAGCTGTTGTTGGAGTCCCGTTATGGTGAATCTCAGGTGTTCAAGCTGGTTTGAAATCCTTGAGCAGAGACAGTGGATATGTTGTTTATAACCTCGATGGTCTGAGTTTGTTGAACTCTCAGTACAGATGCTGACACTGTTGTACCCTTATGGTTGATGGCCTTGTGTGTCGTTAAACCCAGACTTTAAAGATTCTAAAAACTGTTGCACAGCCGTGGCAATGACGAAGGTCAGTAGGAGAGGATAGGTAATCAGACGATCACCAGGAGCAGTGTCCACCAGGGTTGCCGCATTGATGATCTGAAAGGAAAAAAAGATCGCCTCAAGAACTTTTTGTTCTTGGGCTCAATATGTGAGTGTTTCTTTAATCTGTGTCAGATTTTGAGATTTAACCTCTCTCTTGTGGTGTAAATTTAAGATTCCTTGCTGGCACCCATATAGGGCTGGGGTCCCCAATGGGGAATATGCATCCGAATCCTCTTCCCATTGTAAGAAGTGGATCGGGCCCCTTCCACTGGCCAGTGATGGAGTCTTTCCATCTCACTTGTACTTCAGGTTTTATTTCTTGGTTAGACCAATGTTTTTGAAAACATGGTATCAGTTCAGTTTTTGAAAAATTTAAAATGTTTAGAGTAAACAGTGCCATTCCAAGTTGCTGGTGAGGGCTTATTCCCCCTTTTTGTTTTTGTAATTGAGCCTTTAAATTTTGATGGTGGCGCTCAATTATGGCTTGTCCTTGGGGGTTATGCGGGATTCCGGTTTTATGACGAATGTGCCATTGTTGGAAGAATTTTTGTAAGCTCTGGCTGATGAAGCAAGGGCCATTATCTGTTTTTATTTGATGAGGAAGGCCCAAAGTCGCAAAAACATTGTAAAAAATGGCTTTGAGCATGTTTTGCTTTTTCTCCTGTGTGGGCAGTAGCCCAGCAGGCATGAGAGTTGCTCACTGGGAAAGAAAGGATGGCCGTGCATTTCTGGGCAGTGTTGGGTTATCTTGGCTGAGCTCAAGCTGGAGACGGGGAGGGCGCGGAAGGGGTCCCAGCCGCGGGCGCCCGCTGGACGCCGCACGTCACACACCCTGTCTGTTTCAGATCATCGACAAGAGTAAAAGGGACCCCTCGGAGGAGATCGAGATTCTCCTGCGGTACGGCCAGCACCCCAACATCATCACCCTCAAAGACGTAAGTGCCTCCGGCGCCCCTGCCGTCGCGAGCTGTGTCTGTGCCGCCCCCGGAAGCCCCGTAGATGCACGGAGCCGCGTGCCGCCAGCTCCTCCGCCCTTCCTGGTGCCTCGGAGCCCGAGCCCGCTGCTGCTCGGGACCCTCGGGGTCGCCCGGCAGCCGGGGCCCGACCTGCCGGCCGTTCATCACGTCCCATTGATGGCCCCCCACCTCCTCCCGGATTCCCGTAACCGGGCGCGCCGTGGGGGAGAGGAGAGAGAGCCCGCGAGGATTCTAACCCGGCTGTGCTGTCTCAGCGTCGTGGAGAGCGTGGAGCCCGTGAAGCGGGGCTTCAGCTCTGACGCTCCAGGCCCACGGCCCCGGCCAGCTTCCCTCTGTCCGTGTTGAGTGATGCGGGGTCCTTGTCCCTGGAAGAAGGACAGGGAGGGGGTGACCAGGCGCACTGGAGCCAGTCGGGTGCTCCTGGCAGCGTCCATCCCGGCCGGGGAGTCAGAACGGGGAGCGCGCTGGCCTGCTCTCCGCCCCTGCCCTCCACCCCAGAGTGACCCCAGGGTCGCCAACCCAGAGCCTCAAGATGCTAGGACCCGCCCCTCGGTCTTCCCAGGGCCCTGTGAACGCCGGGCGGGCGTAAGAGGCCTTCCTGACGCTGGCTCAGTTCTGAGGACAGGCCTATGTGAACAAAGCTTAAAGGGAAGCCCAGCCCCAGGCGGCGCCGATGGCCTGCCCCTGCCCCTCCCGGCGTGGCGCCCCTGTGCCCGCGGCCTGCCGGCGGGGTCCCTAAGCCGGGCGCGCTCTCGCCCGCCAGGTCTACGACGACGGGAAGTTCGTGTACCTGGTGACGGAGCTGATGCGCGGCGGCGAGCTGCTGGACCGCATCCTGCGGCAGCGGTACTTCTCGGAGCGGGAGGCCAGCGCCGTGCTGTGCACCATCACCAAGACCATGGACTACCTCCACTCGCAGGGGGTAAGGCGCCCCGGGGCGGGCCGCGGGAGGCCGGGAAGCCGGCTCCCCGGGCCGCGGCCTCAGCCCTTATGAACCAGGCGTCCCCGCCTTCCTTCCCAACCCCAGCCATTCCTCATGGGCCTGCGTGATTTCAGACGCACACAGCCTGCATCCAGGAGCTCAGTCAGATTTAAATTCACTGGGACCGATTACAGCGAAACCGTACTTCGGACTTGATGGTGGGGTGCTCCTCACTGTCCCACCCCCACCGCCCAGGAGGCTGGTGATGAAATCACTGTGAGAGCTGAGATCGCAGCCCTCACTGGGCCCCGGTGCGGCTCTGAGCTCCTCGTCTGGTCAATTCTAGGCTCCGGATCAGACCCATTTCACAGATGAGGAGACTGGAGCACAGAAGGGTTGAGGGTCTGGCCCAAAGCTGCACGCAGAGCCGGTTTCCTCCCAGCACCGTGCCTCCAGGCCTGCCCCCCTCCCCAGCCCCAGATTCCCTGCCTGGTCAGCAGCCCCTGGTAGGCCTGCACTGTTCCTCTGCCAGCCGCACACGTGTGCCATCTGAACAGGGCACTCCTCTGGGCCCCCAGGGCGGTCGCTGTTTCCGGGATTAGTAAACCCTTCCCAGGACAGTCAGACTCCAGGGGCGGCCCTTCAGAGGGTGGCTTGGCAGACTGGCCTCTTTGCAAGAGGGAAGCTGGCACCGGGGTCTTAAAGTCTCCTGGCCTCGCAGTCTCTGAAGCCTCACCGGCCGCCTGCCAAGGCTTCTTTTCATCTGCCTCCCCCATCCTCTGTCTGGCCGTGAGCAGGACAATGGAGACACTTGGGCCCCACGCGGGGTGCAGGCATGCCACGAGTTCTCACAACGGGCCTCTGTCCCCTTCAGGAGAAGCCGCTTTGTGCCCTGAAGAGCTGAGCAGCCTCTGTGCTTTGAGGTGCCGCTGGCTCTGTCCCTGGTGCTCAGAGCGCCCAGCCGCTCCCCGGGCACAGATGCAGCCTCGGGTTTCTGCCCCCTGGCCATGAGCACAGGACGGAGGCTCCTTGTCTGCACACCCACTGGGGTACCCGGCACCTGCCCACACTGGAACGTGGCCACACACGGCCGGCCTGTATCCTCAGAAATCCAAGTTCCCGACCACCAGCGGCGTCCCCGAGTGATGGCCCCAGGGGGCCCCCTGATCCTGGACAGCTGCCTACTTATTTATTCATCCAGACACTTGCCATCCAAGAGGCTGGGGCAGTTGGTTGGTCCTTAGTTTTGAGCATCAGTGTAAGAGAAAGAGAAGGGAGAAGGACCTGCAGAGTCCATAGCATCCCAGCCAATGGCTTCCTGCCGCCAGACCCACCCAGAGGACACGGCTCCAAATGAGCTCTTATCTTGCGAGGGCACCCCCCACCTCTGCTTCTCGCCCCTGCTCCATCCCGGCCCCCGATTTAGGCGTGGCTCCTCTTCCTTCTCCAGGTTGTTCACCGGGACCTAAAGCCGAGCAATATCCTGTATGTGGACGAGTCTGGAAACCCCGAATCCATCCGCATCTGCGACTTCGGGTTTGCCAAGCAGCTTCGAGCCGAGAACGGGTTGCTTATGACCCCCTGCTACACGGCCAACTTCGTGGCCCCGGAGGTGAGAGGACCACTGGGGCGGCGGGGGTCGGCCCTCGCCCACTGCCGGGACGGCCGCCCACGTGGGCCGCTGGATTGGGCAGGGCACCGGGGGGCAGGCAGTCAGCCGCTGATAGTGCTCAGACACCGCTATTTTAACATTTTCATTTCCTATTTGTAAAACCTGTAATGTAGAATTGTCGTTGTGCTATAGACGATTTCGACCAAATCTGCTTACCTGTTAAGACCTGCAGTGAGAAGTGGGCATCTCAGGTCGCCCCAGTGGTAAAGAACCCACCCGCCCATGCAGGAGACACAGAAGACTTGGGTTCCATCGCTGGGTCCGGAAGCTCCCCTGGAGGAGGAAATGGCAACCCATTCCAGGATTCTCGCCTGGAGAATCCCATGGACGGAGGAGCCTGGCGGGCTACGGTCCATGGGGTTGCCAGGAGTCAGACACAACTAAAGCAACTTAGCACGCAAGCACACAGAGTGAGAACTAATGCGTTGGTCTCTCCTCACCTGGGCCGGGAGCCAGTGGGTCACCTGGGATCAGAAATCCACCCGCAGTTGTACCGGGAGAGCGTGTGTGTGTGTGTGCACAGACCTTATGCCTGAATTCCAGCTCCAGACTGTCTTCCACGACAGGCGCACTGGGGCCGGGGGGTAGAACGTCACAGTTCTGCAGAGATTTGCAGATAAGGACCCGCGTGGATCCTGAGGGGCCCCCTCCGCCCTCGGCTCAGGGCCTCAGAGAACCA
Source organism: Connochaetes taurinus (assembly GCA_006408615.1). Classification (NCBI taxonomy): domain Eukaryota; kingdom Metazoa; phylum Chordata; class Mammalia; order Artiodactyla; family Bovidae; genus Connochaetes; species Connochaetes taurinus. The sequence goes on from SJXO01004841.1 coordinate 149,697, forward strand.
CAGCAGCGCATCTTATAAGCATATTTTCCCCTTTCCGCGCTGCCAGGGGTCGTGCCCCATAGGCCCTGGAGTCCCTGCTGCGTTTGTGAAGAAAAATCCAGCTTCTTGCTCTTTAGGAAACAGCCAACCCAGAGGCGCTGGTGAGAGCAAGACTAGTGCAGAGGAGGCTAACGATGCTGGGGAGTGAGAGGGGTTGGGGGCGGGGGCGTCAGGAATGGAAACAAACCTCGGTTCCGCGTGGATCTCTCTGGTTGCAGGTGAAGCTGCCCCAGAGCGTTTCTAGGCGGGCGCGGTGGCGGGTACCGCGCGTCGTAAGCGAGCCATGCTGACACCTAGTGGGCAGGCTGTGAACTGTCCGAGAGGCGGTGCGGGCAGGGTCTGCAAGCTGACCCTGGGGCAGTGGTCCCCGAGGAGGATGTTTGCGTGCCTGCCAGGATACGGATGGACACGCAGCCTGAACTGGCCTGTGGGGCCGGTATTAGACTGTCTAGATGATACCTGCAGCCCCTTTAAAAACAATCTGGTTCTATTCAATCAACATTACTGTGTTACTTGGTCGATGCTAATAATAATATTATTATTATTAAAATGGCTGGGGATGCCTTACAAATAGCTGTGAAAAGAAGAGAAGCGAAAAGAAAGGGAGAACAGGAAAGATATAAGCATCTGAATGCAGAGTTCCAAAGAATAGCAAGAAGAAATAAGAAAGCCTTCAGCGATCAATGCAAAGAAATCCAGGAAAACAACAGAATGGGAAAGACTAGAGATCTCTTCAAGAAAATTAGAGATAC
>SJXO01004841.1:162427-207893 GCA_006408615.1 Connochaetes taurinus
GGGGTTCTAGCTTGGAGGGGGCGCTGAGCTGCTGAGGGCTCAGGCCGCCTGGGAAGGGACCTGCGCTTGCCCCGCCGCCAGCACTTTGCGCCCCAGCCCGCGTCCGTGTTTACAGGGAACTCTCGCGCTCACGCTTTATATTTTATGTTGGAGATGGGCGGCCACCCTACGGTATTTATTACGCTTTCCAGACTTTCTGAATAGGTTTTTTTAATAAACACGGGTTTTATGAAGTGTACTATTTTTCTAGCACAGCTCTGACACTGGCCTTTCTGTACTGTTACGGGTGACGGTCTGCAGGTGAGCGTCTGGCCTCCCTGCCTCTCGCCTTCCTGCCAGCCTCTGCTGCTGCCCCCTGCCTCCTCTCCTCCTGGGCGCTGGAAGTGTGGCTGCATCTGTGCCCGTGTAGGTGTGAGTGCTGAGTGCGAGTACATGTGTGTTTCTGAGTGCACGCCGTAGGCAGCCAGGCAGGAGACAGTGGACAGTTGTGTTGGCGGCGAAGCAGGCCTGGGGTGGGGGGTGGCGGGCTGCTGGTTCCATCCCCACGGTCTCCCCTGGGGGCCTCCACGTGCCACTTCCTGCCCATCTTTTCTTTGTACAGAAATAAAGCAAGAAGCTACGCTGTTGGTCATCAGCTCTCCAACCTCATTTCTTCTTCCCTCTTGCTCAGTTCCTCACCTGCGTGTGTCAGCAGGCAGGACACACACACACACCTCTCTGCAGGCCAGACCGCCCCCCCTTGACACACACATGTACACACACACACCTCTCTCTGCAGGCTGGGCCACCCCCGCCCCCAACACACACACACGCACACACACCTCTGTCTGCAGGCCGGGCCGCCCCCTCGACACACACACACACACACACACACATTTTGGGGGCTGCTTCCCCAGCAGCAGAGGGGTCCCTCCTGAGGGCCTTCAGGCAGGAGGCGTGCTGGCTTTCAGGGCCTGCGGTAACACACAAGGAGTTCTTGGAGGCCCCAGAGGGTGCTCGGAAAACCTCCCCCTGGAGGAGACTGAGTTGGACAGGGCAGCTCGCCTGCATGCTGTGTTGCTGGGTGACAAGCCCTCGTGGCCAGGGTGTCGAGCAGTCCCTTGGGGAGCGGTTCTGGCGGTCAGAAGTCCGAGGTGGGCCCACGGAGTGAAGGCAGGGCCGTGGACCTCCTGGGGGCTCCGGGAGGCTCCAAGCCCCACCGTGTGCAGTTTCTGAGGTGCCTGCACTCCCTGGCTCCCGGTCCCTCCCTGCAGCCTCAGAGCTGAGTCCGCTGTCCTCCCCGCTCTCCCCTCCTCCTCCCTGAGAACCCGGGATGTGCTCCCCACTGTGAGGCCAGCTGACAGCAGCCCGAACTCCACCTGCGGTCTCAGCCCCTGTTTGCCCCAAGACCAGCCCGTGACATCCCAACATCCTGTCTGCCGGGCAGGCAAAGGTCAGCCTGTGTGTGGATCGCAGGCAATTGCGACATCCAGGCTCTGCTTCTCAGGAGCTGATGAGTTACCTACCACAGTCTCAGGGACACGGCCCGGAGAGGAGACTTGGGGTCAGGACCCCCTCCCCAGAGCCCACAGCAAGACCCCGTGTCCATCAGTCCCCGCCCCCCGCCAGGTCTCTCCGGGGTGGGGGGCATGGCCCAGGCCGAGGGTGCACACAGGGGCTGTGTCTCTGCCAGGCCAGACTTCGGAAACCCCAGGCCTCCGCTAAGGGCTGCAGGCAAACTGCCATCCTTTGCCCAGGTCGGGGTGCCCCGGCTGAGTGCTGTCCGTGAGCATCAGCTCCGTGACTGCTCACACGTGAGCAGATGAGCAACGCCAGGGGTCCACCCTCCCCAACACCGGCGGCTCCTGTCTGTACACACTGTCCTCACTTGTCACCCGTGAGACCGGGTGAGGGGCTGGGCCGCGTGGGGGCGGTCTGCAGCCTTAGCTCACCAGACTTCCCGGTGACCCTCAACCACCAGGGCACGTACCTTCTGTAGGATGAGAAGTAGGCCTGCAGACACCTTTCCTGCAGAATATCCCGTCTATCTTCTCCAATCCTGCTTGTCACTTGTCCTAAGCACCACCAACTAGGCCAGTAGGCCAGTAGGCCAACTAGGCCCAAGACCCTGGGACCCGAGGTGGGTGAGGGAGACTTGGGCCTGGGCCCCCAGTTTCCAGGGCACCCCCGGGCCACCCGGTTCTGGGCCCCAGCAGATCCCGGCGTTCACCTGCTCTGAGACCTCCCAGGTGATGAGTCCCACTCGTGGATGAGGCCAGAAACCAGGCAGCGCGTGACCCAGGATCCCAGGTCAGACGCCGGGCGTGGGGTCCTGCTCTGCCAAGGGGCCCTGCTCTGCCGCTCAGGTGGCCAGCCGGACGTGGCCCTGCCCCGGGGCTCAGCCTCCTGGGCCGGACGCCAGACAAGGGCGCCCCCCCTTCCCAGGAGGGCACCCACCCCAGCTCCCTCTGCTTGTCCGTGTTTTGACACAGTGGCGGTCATCTCATTACTGACGCGCAGACATGCGGACTCAACACGTGGTCCCCCGTGCAGAGTTGCTGAGTCAGAGCTCTTCTGAGCTGGGACCTCACGCCCGTTGCCGTCCTGAGAGGTTCTGAGCCATGGAGCAGGGCCCACCTCTCGTAAAGCTGCGCTTCCAGCAGGAGAGGAACAGTGCAACAGGAACGTAAACTGTAACAGGGATTAAACCAGTAACAACACACCGCAGCAGCTGCCCGGAAGCCAGCTCTGCAGACAGGGGCAGCCGCGCTTTCATTCAGGAGGGGATTCAAAGCGGAGGCCTTAAGATGTGCCAGATCTTCTCAGACACAGATCTTATCAACCTTTCAGTGTCGAGCCGGTGACTTTTGAGTTTTATTTAGTTGATTCCCCAACACTGGCTCTAATTTAGGATCTAAAATCAACAGCCCTCCTGTAAGACACGTGTCCAATTCGGGTGTGTGTTTGTCACTTTACAATGACTAGGATAAACATCACATAAACATTTGGCAGAGAAACAATTTTCAATATGCTGTTTTCATCGCATCTGAGCTTAGGCAAGAGAGTCACGATTTCTAAATCGTAGGTGTGGTCTCAGCTCAGAAACAGCACTGCTGGCGGTGAGTTCCGTAATTTCAGTGTTTCCCACAAATCTTACCACGCAGGCTTTCTTTCCTGGGGGAATGGGAAGTCATCTCAGCCCCTGACCCTGACCTCAGGGCTCCTGGGCTCTGCTCTGGGCTGAGGGACGGACTGTGAAGTGGGAACCTTTGATCATGTGGACACGTCAAGGCCTGTAGACGCTCTTTATCAGGTAAACCTTGGAAACTGGATCGATTGAGTTTTGTTTTCAGTTGTAAACAGCGGTTGGAAAGGTAGATGCTCAGACTGAAGAAAAGATTTTTTAAAAGAGAAATTAAGACCAGAGTTAGGCTCTGCACATACATTTAAAACACGTTTTCAGAGCCTAAGATTTTTGCTAACAACATACTCTGACCTAGTCACACAGGATCCCCAGTGAGGCCGAGGAAGCACCCAGAGAGACCCAGACACGTGGGGCTTGGTCCAAAAGGCTGACAGGGGCCGCAGTGGGAGCACGATGTCTGAGCCCTTGAGAGGGTTAATGATAAAATAGTCAATGTTGGCCTCACGGCCACCAAACGAGCGACCGTCCCTGATGTGTTGGACAAAAGGCCAGAGGTCAGCAGGGCCGAGACCGCGGTCCCCGGGGCCCGGGATGCAGGTCCCCAGACTGCGGTCCACAGGGCGCAGGTTCCCGGACCACAGTCCATGGGGCTGGGACGCGGGTTCCCACGTCCCCAGAAAGTTCGAGTGGCTTCAGACTCCCCGTTCCTCCAACGAAGCCTTCTAGGACCCGCTGTGAAATGAGGAGGCGGCAGGGCAGCCCTGGTGACCCCGGGACGGGGTCTCGGTCTCCTGAGGGCTGATGGAGATGCTGGAAGAGGGGTGCATGGCAGGGGAAGTCCAGTGGGAAAGGGGGTGCCCTGAGGCGCGGTCAGGAAGGTTCTCCCCAGGACGGATGGAGAGATGCTCAGTCTGTCCACAGAAACGTTTCTTCGGACCAGCTCCTCACCAGGCCCCAGGGATGCCAGCAGAACTCGGCCCTCCATCAGCTTTCCTCCTGATGAGAGAGGAAACAGAAGAAACAACCAAATCACACAAAGGGCGTGATCATCACAGGGTACCGAGTGCTGTGGGGGGACACAGGGAGGCCAAGGGGGCAGCGGAGGGCACGTTCGGACAGAGAGGGAGAGGGTCTCACGGAGAAGATGCTCTGAAGGAGCTAGAGGGCCAGGGAAGGCGGCGTTGCTGCGGGGCTGGGGCTGCGGGGCAGGGAGGGGATGGCGTGGCAGGAAGAACTGCGTGAGCTCACTTCCTCTTCCCAGAGCTTCACTACAGCTACTCCCCCACCCAGCCCCCGGCTCCCTGCAGAGGAAGGGCTTCCCGTGAGTTTGCAATTCTCGGAATGTGCCACCAGAGGGCAGGGTGGGTCCCGCAGGTGTAGACAGGGTCACTTCCGCCCCCTGCGCCCCCTCCCAGATCACACGCTTTCCTTATGGGGGAACGTGTTGTGGGGAGGGCAGCTGTCCCAGAGGCTACTTATGTCTGCTCCTTATGCCCCGGCCCGAGCTGCCGACCCGAGATCTCCGCAGAGCTGGGCGTCTGTCAACATTGCCACAAGCTCTGGGAAGCTCGTGACACGGAAGCTCATAACACAGAAGCTCATGGACACACCATAAACCTACACAGGGCAAAAGGTCAGGATCGTTTCAGTTCTTGATTTTATGTTAGCATAGCTCTCTCACACTCAGGAGAAAATCTCTCCTTAAGTGACAACCCACTCCAGCATTCTTGCCTGGAGAACCCCATGGTCGGAGGAGCCTGGTGGGCTGCAGTCCACGGGGTCGCAGAGTCGGACACGAGTGAGCATCTGAACACACACGGCACTTAGCTGATCCTCATCGCTGTACAGCAGAAACCGACATAACATTGCAAAGCAACTTTCCTCCCATTAAAAAATAAAAAAGTAAAACAAGAAATTAAAAAGCTCTTGTAGGGAATTCCCTGGTGGGCCGGTGATTAGGACTCAGGTTTGATCCCTTCTCAGGGAACTAAGATCCCAAATGCCTCAAATCATGGCTTAATTAATTAATTAAAACACCCTGGTAGAGGAGCAGAAAAGTTACCTAATCATTAGACAAAACCTTCCGTGTAACAGGTCCGTAAGAAAATTTTAATTTCAGAATAGGCCTCCAGTGGTGCAAACGACTCAGGTAACCCCCGGAAAAAGGCTCAGACAACACCCCTGTATTTCTCAAGGACCGCTGTGGCTCGGTGGACCGGCCCTGTCGGAGAGGCACAGTACCACGGGAGCCTCCACGCTCCAAACTCAGCCCAGGCCCGCCCTGACCCCCAGGCGGCCGGCCACTGTGGGCTGCTCGTCGCCTCGGGGCTCCCTGACGAGCCTCCCCGGGTCCATCAGCCCTGAGCCTCCTGCGCGCCTCTCAGCCTCCCAGCCTGGCGGCTCCTGCCCGACTCCCTAAGTCAGCTGAAACTGAAGCCCTAGGACCTGCACCGCCTCCCAAGGACCCGTGCGGGTGTCCCTCATTCCAGGGCCTCTCCCCGGCCCGCCAGCGCCATCCGCCTCCTGTCCTGCTAGGCCACCTCTGGGCCCCGGGCTTCCCTTCCTTCCCTTCCTTCCTTTCCTGGGCGTCGCTCTGCTCACCTGGGCACCTTCCTGGGTGTCTCTCTGCTCACCTGGGCAGTGCTCTGACCTCCCGCCTGGGCTTCCTTGGCAGCGCTGCCCCCTGCACCCACCGTCCGCGCTGCGGCGTGCAGCTCCGTCAGCAGACCGTTGTGCCCGGATCCCTAAACTGTGTTGAAAGGAAACTCGCTGCCACCCTGGTCCTCCTGGAGGAAGCCCGGCTCATCCGTCTCGTCCCTGAGCCCCATGACCTTGCCGCTGAGATCTCACTAATCCTGAGGCGCGCCCCACCTTAATGTATGTCACAGTGCGGTGCCCTCCAAGAGGTGCCTCCAGCCACAGTCGGCTACTTAAATGTGAATGGCTTTGTTTTTGCTGTTTAGTTACCAAGTCGTGTCCGACTCTCTACGACCCCGTGGACTGCAGCCCGCCAGGCTCCTCTGTCCCCGGGATTCTCCGGCGAGAACGCTGCAGCGGGCTGCCATTTGCTTCCCCGAGTGCTCTTTCCAACCCAGGGACTGAACTTACGTCTCCTGCATTGGCAGGCAGATTCTCTACAACTGCGCCACCAGAGAAGTTAAATAAAATTTGAAATTCCGTTCTGTGGCCACACGGGCCACATATCAAGAGCCCTGTGGCTGACCGAGGCTAGGGCTCCCGAGCTGGAGAGCCCAGACTCTAGAACATTTCCGTGAAGGCAGAAAGTTCCACTGGATGGCGCCGTTGCAGAATATTGGTTGGGAGTCTTAGTTACAGACACGAGAGCCCTCTTCAGCAAGTTTAAGCGGAAAGGGAATTATCACAGAATAGTAGGTACCTTGCAGAACTTTCGGGAGAGCTGACGTGGAAGCCACACGGGCAGAGACGACATACCCCAGCCCCTCCCTCAGGCTGCTTGCAGAGTCCTGGTGGCCTCCCCGGCCGACTCCCACGTCCTCTCCCCCCACACGCTGGCTGGGACTCTGTGCCCGTTTGTTCCCGGGTCTGTGTCTGGGGGTCTCGGCCTCTGAAACCCCCCTTGCAGGATCGCCTCATCTCCCACATGCAATCCCCGCACCTCCTCCCTCCCCGCTGTAGCAGGGCCCCTCGTCCGAGATCCCGGCTCATCAGGACAGGTCACCACGTGACGATGTCTTGGCCTGCAGCTCAGGCTGGGGGTGTCCTCTGGGACAGCTCGATGGAGTCACGTTCGCGTCCTGGAAACCCTCCCCCCGCGGGGCCCAAGAGCCCAGACAAAGCCTGGAGTGTGTTGCTCGTGACCCACTGGGTCCCGCCAGCACCCGCCCCTTAATGTCCAGCACCTGGGACCTGGGAGAGAGAGAGAAGCCCAGAACTGCAGGGGCTCCGGGCCCCCAGCCCTGCCCTGTGAGCCCTCCGCGGGCGGCCCTGCGGCCCTAACAAGGCCAAGTCCTTGAGACTTGCGGAGGACATCCCGAGGCAGCGGCCTCCATCTCCTTCCTCCCGGCTCGATCAGCCCCACTGGTGAGACAGAATTCTGCAGACAGCTCAGGAGGCTGCGGGTCTACCAGAGGGGGCCCACACACTCGTGTCTTGGGGGGACCCTTTTCCTGGTTCACGAAGGCCCTGGGCTCTTCATCCTGCAAGCGCTCTCTCCAAGTGACCGCATCGAAGCCTACCCTTCAAATGCCATCACAGTGGGGGTGAGGGTTCACCATGTGGGTTTGAAGGGACACAGCCCCGTGCATCCCCCTGGCTCTGAGCCCCCTGGCTCTGAGCCCCCCGGGCAGAAACAAAACCATGCGGGTCCGGGGTGGTGAGCGCGGGTGAGCCCACACGTGGAAGCCTGATGGGGCCGGCTGGTCTCACGGGGCTGTCAGGAGCCAGGCTCATAGCTGGTCAGGGTGGGCTCCCTGGAGGAGGCCCCGGGGAGGGTGCAGGGGCTGAGCCACCAGCTTGCACAGCGCCCCTGTGCTGGGCGACCCCACCACCACCCCACTCCCAAAAGAGGCCTGGTCTACGTGCTGTCTCCCCTGGCCCGACATCCTGCCCAGCGCTCCTGTCCAGGATTCAGGCCTCAGAGTCTCAGAGGTGCTTTCTCTGATGGTCCCGTCAGAGGCTGCCCTCCCCACCCCAGCCTGTCCGCGTTCTCTCCCTCTCCCATCGCCCTGCCTCGCCCTCCTTGCACCAGCATAAGCGCGCTGATTCACCCTCCCCGCCTGCGTCTCTCTCCTCTCTCTCTCTCCCTGTCTCTCTCTCCCCCTGTCTCTCTCTGTCTCTCTGCTCCTCTCTGTCTCTCCCTGTCTCCCTGTCTCCCTGTCTCTCTGTCTCCCTGTCTCCCTGTCTCTCTGTCTCTCTGTCTCCCTGTCTCTCTGTCTCCCTGTCTCTCTGTCTCCCTGTCTCCCTGTCTCCCTGTCTCTCTGTCTCCCTGTCTCTCTGTCTCCCTGTCTCCCTGTCTCTCTGTCTCTGTCTCTCTGTCTCCCTGTCTCTCTGTCTCCCTGTCTCTCTGTCTCTGTCTCTCTCTCTGCTCCTCTCTGTCTCCCTCCCCACTTGCTTCTCCTGCTGGAACATGAGCAGAAGTCTCGCCCACCTGTGTCTGCCTGAACCCTGGGGGCACCACCCGGCGTCCCCCGGGGTCCCAGCAGGGCCTGCAGGAGGATGAAGGCAAGGCTGGGCCAGCGTGGGGAGCAGCGCAGAGCCGGGAAGGGATCCCGTGAGAGCCACCTCCCCTTGGTCCCGCCCCCCTCCCCACCCCAAAGTCACTGTGTTCCCAAGGCCAAGCTCGCTCTGCTCGCCACACACCAGGCCTGTGAATCCGGGACGAGGTGTTGAGGCAAGGAAACCGCAAGGAAACCGACTCGATCCGGAAAGCCAGCTGACAGAGAAGACAGCAGGCTAGCACCTCGAAAGAACCATCTTATCGGGGGCTGGACACCAGGATCTTTACAGGTCAGATATGGGGGGAGGTGAGGAAGCAAAGTAAAAAGAACAGTAACCTAGCAAACATCTCCTAGAATGATGGCAAGCCTCGGGCGGGCGATGTGCTCATTTCTTCCCTCCTGCCATATACAGGTGGACAGGGTTCTGAACAAAGGCACTTTAGTTAACAGCCTGGCAGAGAGGCAGGCCGCTCTGTATGATTATAGTAACAAAAGCGACGATCAGCAAGTCAAACAAACAGTTCCAACATGGAGTCAGAATTGTCTTCTCTCTGCAACAACTGGGAAACTTCATTTCCACACCTGGTAGCAGCCGAGAGCAGAAAAATGCACGCGCTCAGACACCTGGAAGCCACAGGCTCAAACCCTGGACCCTCCTGAGCTGCGAGAGGACCTGTCCCGTCTCAGGGGAAGGGACTGAGGGGTGACGTCAGGGCTGCCCTGTTCCTCCCCTCTGGGAGAAGCCACGTGATGCTTGGGGACCACAGAAGTTGCCACACGGGGCCCCCTGCTCCCTCGGTGGAGGCCTCCAGAGTAGCTCTTATTACTGCTGCAGGCAGCGGCCCCTTCAGTGAAATGACCCAAGGACACTCGTGTTTACTTGATCAGCATCAAATTCCGTAAAGCTGCCTCTTCTCCTTTCAAGGGTAAAACTAGGCCAGGGTTAAGAGATGAGGACAACCCAAATATTAGCTTTCAGACTCACCGCTCAGAGCTGCAACCCAGACCACAGGGCATGGCCCACGTGGAAGTGTGTTTGAGGTCAAGTCAACAAGCCTAACCCTGTCGAGTGATAACCTGCTTTGTGGGTGAAAGATTTCTGAAGACATTGATCTTCCTCTGAGTTTCAGTGTTTGTGACTAACCTGTGCACCCACAGGATACTCACAGTACACACTTCAACTCCCCCGAATGCCGCTGGCTACTTAGATCTCTGCCCTTCACCCCATTCAGAAGATATGCTAGCTGAGGCCAGTCGGAGCCTTTGGAATCCAGGCTCCCAGCCCGCTGGCTTCAGGCTCCGGAAAGGCACTGCCGTGGAAAGCCGTGAGCTCGCCAGCGGGTATTAGGTAAAACAGGAAGAGACCCTCACGGAGCATCAGAGGCAACGATCTGTACTGTGTTGTGAAGAGGCTGGCAGCTGACACAGCAGGCTGGGGACCCCTCATCATGATGAAGGAAATTCGTGCTCATGAAAAATGTAACAAGCTGCCAGTATTCGGTATTCAGAATACACACCTTTTCCAATTGCTTGAAACATCATTTTTCAGTTGCTTAAAACATTTAGGTTTTAAAAAAGTAAAAATAATAAATGATCTAAAACACACCTAAGCATATGGAACAGATATGGAACAAGATATGAAATGAATGAAGAAGCGCTGAGCTGGGCTGAGGCTGAAGTTACGCCCCGGGCCAACCACAGACCTGCAAACACACAAAGTAACATTGCCAAGTCATGGCCTGAAAAACAACCCACGGTGGACATTTTCAAGCCTTGCAGCGTATCAGCTACGAGTGAGAAAACAGAGGCAATTCCTGTTACAACGGACAATGCTTCAACCATTTAGCCAAATATCAAGAATTCATGGGGATTTTAAAATAAGACACTGGTGGTTCTCTTATTGCTTTATTCCATTGTGTAATGCATATTGAAAATACTCACATTTGACTTTCTGAAGTAGACACGGTGAGGAGTGTCGGAGTGCTCTGTAAAAGTTTTTTTATTAAATATATGCCAGTGTTATGACTCTTCCTGAGTTTATAGAACCATTGAAAGAAATTAAAGACAGTGAATGTGATGATATTTGCCAGAGCTCATTGAAAGTTTTACCAAGATTTACCCCTACTTTTCCTCTAACTCAAGGATTTCTGTAAATGGAATGTTTTCCAAATGCTCAGTAATCAAAGCAACAAACAGCAGTGTGACCTATGTTTTCTCCCCAGCAGCACACCTAAGAAGGAGCTAAACCTGAAGCTGAAAGCCTTCATGTAGAAAATCCTGACCAGCACTTCTCTGGTGGTTCAGCGGCTAAGACTCCGTGCAGCTAATGCAGGGGGCCTGGGTTCCATCCCTGGTCAGGGAGCTGGATCGCACAGGCCACAACAAAGCGGTTTCATGCTGCAGCTAAGACCTGGATTAGCCACATATGTAAATACTAAAAAAAACCTTGTGGCCTAGCTAGACAGGTATGCAAATTTATTTCCAATTGAAATTTTTACACTACAAATCAATAATAATGATATTACAGAGTTTCCTAATATGAATAAACAGGCAGAACACTTTAATAGTAAACAGTATTGTGTATTCCACAGCCACTCCCAAGCTGAAGCGGTATTTTTCCGTTTAGGCAATCACTAACCTTTGATGTCAAAGTTAACACAACTGACTTGAAACAATGTAGGTGGATTCATTCAACTTTACCTGTTGGTTTTGGGGTTTTTTTCCCTAGACTTGTGGGATCTTAGTTCCCCAGCCAGAGTTTGAACCCGGGATCCCTGCAGTAGAATCATGCAGTCCTAACCACTGGACCACCAGGAAGGTCCTTGATATTACTTTGAATCTGATATGCTTTTCCTTCAAATTCGTTTTCAAAAGTAAACTACTTTTGTTGATGAGAATGCAGATAAGGAAAGCAATTTTTTTTTCTGTTTCTTTTTTGGTACTCAATTCAGTTCTGGAAATTTTTTCAGTATGTTTGGAACAACTTGAGTGTGTGAGTACTTTTTTAAACTATAAATGCTATGAAATGTAAATAGAGATCAAGTATTGGCGATCAAAATTTAGCATCTAAATTGAGATGAATTGTAAGTGTAAAATACACACCAGATATTGAAGACATAGTATGAAAAAAAGAAAAGAAAATACGTCTGTAATATTTATTACTGAGGTTTTCCTGGTAGCTCAGCTGCTAAAGACTCCGCCTGCAGTGCAGGAGGCCCCAGTTTGATTCCTGGGTCAGGAAGATCCACCAGAGATGGAATAGGCTACCCGCTCCAGTGTTTTCAGGCTACCCTGGTGGCTCAGCTGGTAAAGACTTCGTCTGCAATGGGGGACACTTGGGTTCCATCTCTGGGTTGGAAAGATCCTCTGCAGCGGGGAACGGCTACCCACTCCAGTATTCTGACCTGGAGAATTCCTTGGACTGTGTAGTCCATGGGCTTCCCAGGTGGCGCTAGTGGTAAAGAACCTGTTCGCCTGTGTGGGAAACGTAAGGGACTCTGACTTGATCCCTGGGTTGGGAAGATCCCCTGGAGGAGGAATGGCAACCCACTCCAGTATTCTTGCCTGGGAAATCCCATGGACAGAGGAGCCTGGTGGGCTACAGTCCATGGGGTTGCAGAGAGTCAGACACAGCTGAGTAGGCACCTTGTGTCGTCCATGGGGTTGCAAAGTGTTGGACACGACTGAATGACTTCCACATATACTGAAATGATATTTTGGATATATTGTGCTAAATAGACTGCATTATTAAAATTACCTTCACCTTTTTCTTCTAACGTTTTAACATGGCTACTACAATCCTCAAAGTTCAGGTTGTGGTTCCTGCTACATTTCTACTGGGAACCCCTGATCCAGACTGTCTTCTTTCCAAAGGCCAGAGGGGTGTGGGAGAGGGGCATTCCATTGCCCTACTGCCCTATTAGGGCTTCCCAGGTGTTGCCAGTGGTAAAGAACCCAGCTGCCAATGCAGGAGACGGAAGAGACGCAGGTTCTATCCCTGGGTTGGGAATATCCCTTGGAATAGGAAATGGCAGCCCACTCGAGTATTCGTGCCTGGAGAATCCCATGGACAGAGAAGCCTGGTGGGCTACAACACGTAGAGACACAAGGAGCCAGACGCACTGGAGTGACTCAGCACGTGCGTGTTGTCCTATTAAATGTTCCACTTACTGGAGAAGGGCTTCCCTGTGGCTCAGCTAGTAAAGAATCTGCCCGCAATGCGGGAGACCTGGGTTCGATCCTTGGGTTGGGAAGATCCCCTGGAGAAGAGAAAGGCTACCCACTCCAGGAGTCTGGTCTGGAGAATTCCATGGACTGTAGTCCATGGGGTTGAAAAGAGTTGGACACGACTGAGTGACTTTCACTTACTGGAGAAGCTGGGTCACTTCCTCAGTTTCCCTTAACTAGTCCCGTTAACGGTTTCATTTCCAGGGAACTGGAAGATGTGCCCACAGGCCTAACTGGACTCAGAATCAAGATGTGGGGTGGACTGTGGGCCCGGTGCTGCCAGGGGGCACTTAGAGTGGGCTGCGATGCTGAGCGGGTCCAGCTGTACCCCTGACTGTAAACTGGCATTTCCCCCTTCACACAGACCTGGGAAACCCACCCTGTGGAGACCCAGTCCCACCCCCTTACTGAATAAGTCAGGCCTGCATCCTTGATGACCTCTGTCTGCATTAATACTTTACAAAGGATTACAGATCAGGAAAGTGGGGGGGACTTCCCTGGCAGTCCGGTGGTTAAGACTCTGTACTTCCATTGCCGAGGGCACAGGTCTGATCCCTGGTCTCAGGGAACTAAGTTCCCACAAGCCAGCTGACAAAATAATAATTCACTAGGGGTTACACACTGATGTTGTTTTAGTTCCGCTGTTCCTTCATATTTATCCGCTGAGCTCATTCTAGAAAGAAGAAGAGCTTTCCTTTGTGACTAACGCTATCTGAAACAGTTCATACAGATAAATGCTTCTTCCTCTTTCGTTACCCGAAGAAGTGGTGCACTGATTACGGCAAACGAGTGTCCGGATTTTTGCTCTGTTTACTCCCCTCTGCAACTTATTTTTATTTATTTTATTTTTTGGCCTCGCCACACACCTTGTGGGATCTTAATTCCCCCACCAGGGATCAACCCTGCAACCCCTGTAGTGGAAGCGCCGAGTTCTAAACACTGGACCCTCAGGGAATTCCTTTTGCATTGTTTTAGAGATTTGTTTTCTCTGTTAAGTTCTTAAAGACCAACTTTGTTGGGATATAGTTCACATATCCTACAACTGACCCCTTAGAGTATATAAGCCAATGGTTTCCAGCACAGTCACAGCTGTGCAACCATCACTATAACCAATGTCGGACCATTTTCATCACCCCAAGAGGACAGCGTGGATGCATTAACATCCCTGTTTCCCAGCCCCAGGCAGCCACCAGGCAACTTACTGTGTCTGTGGATTTGCCTACCCTGAATGCTTCATACGAGTGGAATCAAGGATAAAGAGAAAGCGAAAGTCGCTCAGTCGTGTCCAACTCCTTTCAACCCCACGGACTATACAGTCTATGGAATTCTCCAGGCCAGAATACTGGAGTGGGTAGCCTTTCCCTTCTCCAGGGGATCTTCCCAACCCCAGGATCGAACCCAGGTCTCCAGCATTGCAGATGGATTCTTCACCAGCTGAGCCACAGGGAAGCCCAAGAGTACTGGAGTGGGGAGCCTATCCCTTCTGCAGGGCATCTTCTCAACCCAGGAATCGAACCGGGTTCTCCTGCATTGCTGCTGCTGCTGCTGCTGCTAAGTCACTTCAGTCGTGTCCGACTCTGTGTGATCCCATAGACGGCAGCCCACCAGGCTCCCCCGCCCCTGGGGTTCTCCAGGCAAGAACTCTGGAGTGGGTTGCCATTTCCTTCTCCAATGCATGAAAGTGAAAAGTGAAAGTGAAGTCGCTCAGTCGTGTCCAACTCTTGGCGACCCCATGGACCGCAGCCCACCAGGCAGATTCTTTACCAACTGAGCTATCAGGGAAGCCCAGAATCAAGGATAGATGGTCTTTTGCGTCTGGCTTCTTGCACTTCATCAGTGTTTGCAAGAAGCGGCCATGTAGTAGCCCGTCTCAATGTTTCATATTTGCCAGCTCTCAGTTGATCTGACATTTGAGCTGTTTTCGCTTCTTCACTATTGTTTATAATGCTGCTATGAGCATTCCTGGCCAAGTTTTTCTGGGGATAGATGTTTCCACTTCTCTCAGGTGTGCGCCTAGGCGTGGAATGGCTGGGTCACAAGGCAGCTCTGTGTTCAGTCCTTTGAAGAGCTGCTAGACTGTTTGCCGAAGCCGCGGCACCATTTTCCTTTCCCTCCAGCTGTGCAGGGGGGCTCCTGTCTCTCTGCATCCTCACTCGCACCTGCTGCTTTCCATTCTGTTTGACTGTAGCTATTTTGGAGAGTGTGAAGAGGTATCTAATTACCAATTTGATTACCATTTCCCTGATGGCTAATGCTGCTGAGCATTTTTCATACATTTATTGGCCATTTGTACCTCTTCTTTGGAGAAACGTCTATTCGATCTTTCTTTTTTTGGCCATACCGCATGGCGTGCAGGATCTTAGATCTCCAACTAGGAACTGAGCCCAGACCCCCTGCCCAGAGTCCTAACAACTCGGCCACCAGGGCAGCCCTTCTTTGCTTATTATTTAATGGGCTATCTGGGTCTTTTTGTCTTTGATTACTGAGTTGTAGAAGTTCTTTAAGTAGTTTAGATACAAGTCCCTTATGGATATCTGACTTCTAAAAATACCCTGTTCTGTGGATTTTTTTGTTTTCCCTTGAGGATCATGAATTCACAGAATTGCTCCCACATTTCCACTGTCTAGAGTCAGTACCTTGGATACTCAGACCGTCCTGCGTTTAGCCAGGGGGAGCCCCTCCAAGCATGGCTTCCTGCTCCATCAGCATCCTCACAAAGGTAGAATTTCAGGTCAGTGTCAGCAGGAAATGAGAGGACTTTCCAGGCTCCAGACGACCCCCAAGCCCACCTCCACGGCTGGGACTGCTCTGCCTGCAGCACGCAGAGGTCTGAGCAGGTGGGCAGCCCCCACCGCCTGCTGTGTCTGTGTGGGAGGAGGGAGCCACCGTTTCTTCAGGTCTGGTTTCCCCCAGCCTGGTTTTCAGCACACACAGAGCCCATGACTGTGCAGGAGAGGTGGAGACGAGGACCCAGGCACCTCTGACCTCCCTCCGAGAACACAGATGTACACAGACACCCTCTCTCCCTGGCGGGCTGTAGTCCGTGGAGTCGCAAAGAGTCGGACACGACTGAGCAACTGGACAACAACCTCTCTCCACCGTTGTCCTTCTGGAGAGAAGATAAACCTCAGAGGATTAAAGGGTGGTGCGATGTACAACCTCTCCCCAAAAAGAAAAAGCAAACAAGCAACCCAGTAGCAAAAGACAGGTGGGCGGGCAGGATCCCAGGCCCAAGCTGTCCGAAGGGGGACGCAAGGAAGAAGTGGGCCTTGATGTCCCAAGGGGACGCAGGGAAGCAGGATCGGCTGTTGGGAGTGTCTTCCCACAGACATCATTGCCTTTCGTTCTCACAAAAGCTCAGCAACACGTATGATGCGATGTTTGTTTCTACTCTATAGTTAAAAAATTGAGGTCTGAGGGGTTCAAGGAACTTGCCACATGTAGGCAGCTAAAGAGTGAGTGGGGTGTCAGCCTGAATGGAAGGTCTGAACTCCATCCGCGCCCTGGCTCGGAGGGTTGGAGGCAGGAACCCGGGCCCTGGACCTCTGAGAGGGATAATCTGTAAGCTGCTCCTTCCCAAAGGGCTCCGTGGGGAAGGAATTTGGGGAATGCTACGCAGAATAAGCGTGTTTTATGATCCCATCATTCCCAGGACCTTAGTAAAGACTCGGAAGAGCTACAGAAGAAACTAACCTTGTCTGATTCAAGTAAGTTTTTGAATACATTTGAGGGAGAAAAATGCCCTCACCACGTTCCCCCCTAAAACTCTGGACGACACAGGGCTGGGGAGGCTGCCTGTGTTCAGGTTGTGTGACGCCTGTGTCTCCCGTGACCAGCAGCAGCCATTCTGGGTGACACCAGGCACCCCAGGGGGACTCAGCCCCTCTCACCTTTCAGGGGCCGGACTACACCCCTTGATGCTGGAGCCTGAAATGTCGCACATTTCAACCAGAAAGGCCAGACAGTGATGGTTCTATTTTCTTTATTCCTTTGCCATTGATTCACTAGCAAATTACTGAACTACTAGGCAGAGTGAAGACTCCTTGCTGTGAAAGACTCTTTGGGATTTCCCCGTGCTGAGTAGTACCAAGTAACTGAACAGCCAGAACCTGGGAAAAATCTGAAAGGATTCCCCAAGCCCTGGGGGCTGTGCGGTGGATTCATTACAGGTGGGAGGGCAGGGGCTGGCTCGGCTGAGATATTTTGCCTTCGGATTTGAAAAGGTACTTTGGCTTTTGAATTTAAGTGTCAAGGCCCTCTCTGAACTTCAGGATTCTTTGGTTTACTCATTTACCACATTCTTTAAATGATTATACTAAGCTAACCAAACTGACCTGTGCCTGCCTGACCAGAACCAAAGAAAGGCATATTTTATTTGGCCAAAATGAAAAATGGGCAACAGGACAAAAACACTTAAAATTTTTTATTTTACTGAAGTATAGTTGATTTACAATGTCAATTTCCGCCGTATAGCAAATGACTTAGTTATACGTATATACAAATGCTTTTTCAGATTATTTTCCACTATGGTTTATCACAGAGTATTAAAGAGCTGCTCCCTTTGCTATCTGATGGGACTCTGTCGTTTTATTTGTAACACTTTTATCATCCACTAAGTACTTCTTCAGAAGTTGCCTCTTTCATCACAACAACCAAAGAACAGATGACATGATTAGTAAACTGTGGAATTCAGTGCTGCTGCTGCTAAGTCGCTTCAGTCGTGTCCAACTCTGTGCAACCCCATAGATGGCAGCCCACCAGGCTCCCCCATCCCTGGGACTCTCCAGGCAAGAACACTGGAGTGGGTTGCCATTTCCTTCTCCAATGCAAGAAAGTGAAAAGTGAAAGTGAAGTCGCTCAGTCGTGTCTGACTCTTCTCGACCCCATGAACTGCAGCCCACCAGGCTCCTCCGTCCATGGGATTTTCCAGGCAAGAGTACTGAAGTGGGGTGCCACTGCCTTCTCCAGAAATTCAATGTGTCAGCTTGTAATTAGATTTACTGTTCGTTTTTTTTTTTTTTTTTGCTGTTTTGATAGTTAGGTAAGAAATTGCAGCTTGTCCATCCCACATGGAAGCTCTTCTACCATACAAAGCACCGCAGAGCCACATGCCTTGAAACCCTCCAGTGGGACATGCAGGCAAGGGACCCCCCCCCACCCTCCTACACGACAAACACTGGGACTGTACAGTGTCTCTAAACAAGCCAGCACAGCGCTGGGCATGCATGTGCTCTGAACGGGGGTCAGCTCCCTCCAGCCTTGGGCTTCAGCACTCTGTCAGAGCTCGGCGGTGACTGCCTGTCCTGAACCTGGGTGGGCATGAGAGATTCCCACAAGCTGAGGGCTTTGCAGTTGCTTCCACAAACCTGAGCTCCAACATAGCCAGTGACGTTAGCATCTTCGCTACACACCCGCCATCCAAGCAGGGAGCTGGGGGGGTGGGGGTGGGGGCGGGGCAGCCTTTCTGAAGCTTCTACTGCTAGGATCTCTTATACTTCAGACCATAGTGCCAGCTCCATATTTAAAGTAGCAAAGATACTTTTAACATGAAAGAAGTCTTTCTCTTTGTCCCAACATTTGAAATAGTGGACAAGGTATGATGCTCAGAGTAAAAGAACTGGGTTCAGATCGCAGGTGAGCTACTTACCAGGACACTTATATATTCCTTTATCAAGCATGGTTTTTCGAAGTAGTCATGTATGGATGCGAGACTTGCACTATAAAGAAGGCTGAGCACCGAAGAATTGATGCTTTTGAACTGTGGTGTTGGAGAAGACTCTTGAGAGTGCCCTGGACAGCAAGGAGGTCCAACCAGTCCATGCTAAAGGAAATCAGTCCTGAATATTCACTGGAAAGACTGATGCTGAAGCTGAAACTCCAATACTTTGGCCACCTCATATGAAGAACTGACTCATTTGAAAAGACCCTGATGCTGGGAAAGATTGAAGGCAGGAGAAGGGGATGACAGAGGATGACATGGTTAGATGGCATCACCGACTCAATGGACATGAGTTTGAGTAAACTCTGGGAGCTGGTGATGAACAGGGAGGCCTGGCATGTTGCAGTCTACAGGGTCGCAGAGTCGGACACGACTGAGCCAATGAACTGAACTTACCCAGCATATTCCTTTACTTAAATACCCCAGCTCACCCTCCTCCACACAACAGGAAGCCAACGGAAGCTCAGAGGCCCACCTGAGGCCCTAATGGAAAGGCGAGTCTTCCAAGGCGGGCTGAGGGGACAGCGGTGACTGCGCAGGCGCCCTTGCCAGCGTCTCTGCATTCTCACCGACCCACGAAGCTCTCAGGGCCGCTCTCTGGACCTCCTGTGGCTTATGAGGCTGCGGCTCCAGTTTCCTCTAACAGCTCCTTCCAAAACCACTGCTCATGAGGGAAAGAAAAACCTTAGGGAATAAGACTGGACCAGTGAGATCAGGGAGCAAGATGCAGTTTGATTTTATTTAGAAAGGGCTTCCCAGGTGGCGTTAGTGGTAAGGGACCCCCCTGCCAACGGAGGAGTTACAGAAGATCCAGCTTCAATCCCTGGGTCGGGAAGATCCCCTGGAGGAGGAAACGGCAACCCCCTCCAGTATTCTTGCCTGGGAAATCCCACAGAGGAGCCTGATGGGGTTGCCGGGGGTTGCAAGAGTTGGACATGACTTAAGTGACATAGAGGCAGCAGCTGAAAGCTATTCCAATTCCTTATACTCACCTTCTGAGTTGGTGAGAGGAGGAGGAGGAAATTGTTTGAAAAGTGCTTCCTGGTGAACAAATGGCTGCTCTTGACAATGACACTACAAACAATCAAGACCCCTTTGCTTCTTTTAGGTCATAGTTCCTACTGCTACCATGAAGCGCCAGTGGACTCTAACAACCTTCTTGGTGTTATTCTGTGATTGTGATATTGTGTAATAATGTATACTTTCACAGAAGACCAAGGTTAGTGTAATCTGCAGACACCCTCTGCTCTGTCGCTCAATCATGTCTGACTCTTTGCGACCCCATGGACTGCAGCGCCTAGGTTTCCCTGTCCATCACCAGCTCCCGGAGTCTACTCAAACTCATGTCCATCGAGTCAGTGATGCCATCCAACCATCTCATCCTCTGTTGTCCCCTTCTCCTCCTGCCCTCAATCTTTCCCCAAATCAGGGTCTTTTCCAATGAGTCAGTTCTTTGCATCAGGTGGCCAAAGTACTGGAGTTTCAGCTTCAGCATCAGTCCTTCCAATGAATATTCAGGACTGATCTCCTTTAGGATGGACTGGTTGGATCTCCTAGCAGTCCAAGGGACTCTTGAGAGTCTTCTCCAACACCACAGTTCAAAAGCATCAATTCTTCGGCCCTCAGCCTTCTTTATAGTGCAAGTCTCACATCCGTACATGACTACTGGAAAAATCATATCCTTGACCAGATGGACCTTTGTGGACAAATAATGTCTCTGTTTTTTAATATGCTGTTTATCTTGGTCATAACTTTTCTTCCAAGGAGCAAATGCCTTTGAATTTCATGGCTGCAGTCACCATCTGCAGTGATTTTGGTGCCAAAAAATAAAGTCTGCCACTGTTTGCATTGTTTCCCAGTGTATTTGCCATGAAGTGATGGGACTGGATACCATGATCTTAGTTTTCTGAATGTTGAGTTTTAAGACAACTTTTTCACTCTCCTCTTTCACTTTCATCAAGAGGCTCTTTAGTTCTTCACTTTCTGCCATAAGGGTGGTGTCATTTGCATATCTGAGGTTACTGATAGTTCTCCTGGCAACCTTGATTCCAGCTTGTGCTTCATCCAGCCCAGCATTTCTCATGATGTACTCTGCATATAAGTTAAATAAGCAAGGTGACAATATACAGTTTTGACATACTCCTTTCCCAACTTGGAACCAGTCTGTTGTTCCATGTCCAGTTCTAACTGTTGCTTCTTGACCTGCATACAGATTTTTCAGGAGGCAGGTCAGGTGGTCTGATATTCCCATCACTTGAAGAATTTTCCACAGTTTGTGGTGATTCACACAGTCAAAGGCTTTAGCATAGTCAATAAAGCAGAGTGAGTGAAGTCGCTCAGTCGTGTCCGACTCTTTGTGACTCCATGGACTGTAGCCCACCAGGCTCCTCTGTCCGTGGGATTCTCCAGGCAAGAATACTGGAGTGGGTTGCCATTTCCTTCTCCAGGGGATCTTCCCGACCCAGGGATTGAACCCAGGTCTCCCGCATTGCAGGCAGACACTTTAACCTCTGAGCCACCAGGGAAGCCCCAATGAAGCAGAAGTAGGTGTTTTTCTGGAACTCTCATGCTTTTCCGATGATCCAACAGATGTTGGTAGTTTGATCTCTGGTTCCTCTGCCTTTTCTAGACAACCTGCCAGAAAATAAATCTGATTCAATGAAATGATTGCTATTTCAATTCTCAAAGGCATTTCTTTTCTTCTTTAATAGTAATTTTGAATAGATAACATATGTTTGTTGTACAAGTTTCAAAAGGAACAAAGGGTACACAAAGAACAGTTACCCTCCAACCTTCACCCCCTTAACATCCTTAGAGGCAGCCATTGCCAACATTTCTCTTGATCTTTGGAAACACAAATTTATATACTTTGTCTCTATGCACAGATGACTAGCATACTACACACATGATTCTGCACCTTAATTGTTTTCCTACATATCTTAAAGATCTTTCTGTTAGCACAAGTTCCTGTGTCCCACACACTAAGGCCAAACAAACAGAAACATTGGCATTTGGAGGAGAGAAAGGTTTACTGCAGGGCTAGGCAAGGAGTTAGGTGGCTTATGCCTTTAAAAAATTTTAAAAACCCTGAACTTCCTGAAAGGTTTTGGCAAAGCAATTTGAAAAGCCAGGTGAGACAGGGGAATAGCAAGGTACAGTGACCACCTGGTGCACAAGCCTCTGACTGGCTGATGGGGAGGGAACAAGATGGTCTCACAGGGGTTACCTTTATCAGGCCTTTGGCTCCATGCAGCCTGGGGCTATACGCTCACAGTAGTGAAATCTTCCTTGTGGTGGGGTGTTTTCATATCTTTAAAGCAACTCCAGAAATGTGCATCAGATACTATTATCTGGTAAAGCAGAGAATGGGGGAGGTGGGGAGGAAGGCCGCTCCCCAGGAGGCCCCACAGGGTCCTGCGGGCTGTATTTTCATATCAGAAGGCACAGCCCCCTAACGTTTTAGGCATTCCGCGGAAAGGACGCAGGCCTATTTCTTTGACTCTCTCCCTTTGGTGGCTATGGAAATCGTTTCCCATCCTCCCATATTAAAAATAAGTAAATAATAATGGTGTTTACGTTCCAGTTGATGTCTTTGCCAGAGATGCCCCAGGGCCTCTGGCCCGCCGCCCCTCCCTGCTCTCTGCCCACCAAAGGCCTTTTAATTGACTCATACCCCCACAGTTTGGGCCAGTGTAAAACATTCACCATAAAAACAAAGCAAAACCCAGAACAGCCGGGCGCTCCCACGTCTCCCTCTCCCCGAGGCTCGCCCCGCACGTGGCTCTGCGGCTCCGGGGTCGGTCCTGAGCTTGTGACCGGCTCTCCTGCCGGCGCGGAGGGCGGCTTCTGGGGACGCCGCCTGTCCGGAGCCTGCCGCAGCTGCAAAAACCCACGAGAGGCGGGCAGCGCGCCCCTGCGGGCGGCGAGGGTAGACCCGCGCGCCGGGAAGCTGTCACTTGCCGCCCGGCGCGCGCCCGCTTGGCTGCCTAGCAACCACTAGCCAATCGCCGCCGGGCCCCGGCCGTTTTACGGCAGCGGCCCTCCCCCTCCCCCCCCCGCGTCCCGCCTCTGAGGGGCGGGGCGGAGGTGTGAGGCCAGCGCCAGCCAATCGGCGCCGCCGTCTCGCGCTCAGCGCCCTCCAGTAGGCCGAGAGCCGGCCGGCGGCCGTAAGGCGGGGCCGAGCTGTCGTGACGCGCGCGGGCGGTAGGGTGCGGTGTCCGCGCTGTCCGCTTCGCCGGGTGTCATTGGGATCCGAGGCGCTGCGGCGAGGGCACCGCGGGCGGCTAGGTGTCCGGCACGGCCATGGCAGGAGCGCTGGTGCGGAAGGCGGCGGACTATGTCCGGAGCAAGGACTTCCGGGACTACCTCATGAGGTGACGAGTCCCCCCGGGGCCGGACCCTGGACGCGCAGAGGGCTCCGGGCTCCGGGCTCCGGGCTCCGGGGCGGGTGGCGCGCGTGACGAGGGGCGAGGGGCGCGGGCAGCGGGGCGGGAGCCCGGTCACTCCTGAGGAGACGAGTCCCGGGGCTGGACCCTGGACCCTCAGAGGACGCCGGGCTCCGGGGCGGGTGGCGCGCGTGACGAGGGGCGCGGGCAGCGGGGCGGGAGCCCGGTCAGCCGAGCAGGGTCCCGGGGTAGCGGGCCGGCGGCTGGGGGGCCGCGGCGCGGGGGCCTCCGTTCCGTGGGGCGCAGGTGGAGCCCCGGCGCGGACGAGCGCTGAGAGCCGGCCGGGTCCGGCGGGTGGGGCCGGGGCTCCGCCTCCTGGCACCTGCCTGGCAGGTGTGCGGCGGCCGGGCGCGGGGCCAGCGGAGCGGCGGGGGCCAGGGCTCCTTCTCCGCCACAAGGGCACCGTGCCCGCCGGGTCGACTCGTCCTTCGCGTTTCTCAGCTTCAGGAGGTCAGGCGTGGGTGGGAGGGCGTCATATCCAACACAATTTTACAGACGAATAGTCTGCCAACCAAGCGCACGCTTTTTTGCATGGTATTTTCCATTGATTCTTTCCAGGTAGAAAGGGCTTTGGCGGGATGAAAGGCCTGAAGACACTTTCTGTACTTTATTTCTATCTCTAGCCTTGAGACTCCTGCTTTGTATTTCAAAATATTTAATAAAACTTTAAAGCCGTTTTATATAGTTTATTTGGGGGCTTCCCAGGTGGCGCTAGTGGTGAAGAACCGGCTTGCCAATGCAGGAGACTGCAGAGGTTCAATCCCTGTGTGGGAAAGATCCCCTGGAGGAGGGCATGGCAACCCACTCCAGTATTCTTCCCTGGAGAATAAATTTAAATTTTAGTTTTTATTTGTGTGATTTTCTTAAACCTAGGTAAATTTAGCGCTGCAATGTTTTTCAACAGTTTAATGAGTAAAGAGTTAATGACAGCTAAGAAATGTAACCATCCATAGGGTACAGTATGAAGGCAGCTTCATTTACCAGTAAAAAACTATATATAATTTGTTAAAATTATGAATCTTATTGAAAATACTGTTTACTTCTAATTTTAAAGATCAGTAAGGTAAGAAAAATAATTTTCTGCTGTAAATTTGGGATCAAGAACTTCACTCTTGAGTTTTCTAAAAAAAAAAAAAAAAGCTTTTTGTACTTGTATAGCACTGTGGTTAATTAAGATAGATGTTTAGTACTGTGGAGTACAGTATTTATCAGGTTAATGTCCTGGAAAGTCTGAGCGAAGTAGTCATATGAGGCTGTGTGCTTAGTCCCTGCCGTTAAGTTTCCCTATGGCTTCAGATACTACCTTAGGTTTTACTGATGTTTTCTCCTGTGTATGAGCATTCCTAATAGTTAAGGACAACTAAGGATAAGGCTGTATGGTGTAATTAAGAATAAAATCTTAGCCATATTAGAAATATACTGATGATCACCTAGGAAGAGTTTGTAGAATATATGTATTTTCAAGGAAGAGAGTTAGCCCCACTTTTCTAAATTTATATTTTTTCTACTAGATAGGTGTCTGAGAGCCAGACATTTCAGTTGAATGCTTTGATGTGTGGTCTAATCTATTTTCAGAGGTTAGGTTCATGTAGCTTTAATGTTTGTATAACTTCTCTAGCATCGCTTTAATTGTATTAAGCTCTGACTAAATGAGGAAGAGAATTGCAGTGTCCAGGAAAGTGCTGCAAGGTTTGGCTCTCAGCTAGGATTCTGAAGAATGACTTCAGGCCAAGGGATCTCCAGCAGTCAATCCCAGTGGACTTTAGTTATCTCATCTATGAAATGGGCTTAATCATAATGTCCTGTCTCACTGGGTTGTTGAGAACATTAAAGCAGGTAAGGGGTGTGAAAATAGTTGGAAACCTCAAATCACTATGTATTTCTATTATAGCTTGCTGTCTTTGTAGCAGAAACATTTTTAAAAGTTTCCTGTTATGGGAAAAGTTAAAATCATAAATGTGGATTTTACTGAACAGAGCCTGAGTCTATGCATCCCATACACAGCAAAGCCAATCTCCTGACCCGGCATGGTGGCGAAGGGAAGTGCCGTGTTTATTGCAGGGTCCCTGCAAACCAAGAAGGGGCGGCTCATGTTCAAAAGACCCAGACTCCCAGATGACTCTCAAAAAAGGGTTCTTAAAGACACAAAACAAAAGAGCGAGAGTTGCAGGGTGTATGATCAGCTTGTGGACTTCTGACTGGTGGGTGGTGACGTAACCAGGTGATTTGGGGAATCTTAATAACAATCTGGAACAACAGACTGCTTCCAAATAGGAAAAGGAGTACGTCAAGGCTGTATATTGTCACCCTGCTTATTTAACTTCTATGCAGTACATCATGAGAAACGCTGGGCTGGAAGAAACACAAGCTGGAATCAAGATTGCCAGGAGAAATATCAATAACCTCAGATATGCAGATGACACCACCCTTATGGCAGAAAGTGAAGAGGAACTAAAAAGCCTCTTGATGAAAGTGAAAGAGGAGAGTGAAGAAGTTGGCTTAAAGCTCAACATTCAGAAAACGAAGATCATAGCATCTGGTCCCATCACTTCATGGGAAATAGGTGGGGAAACAGTGGAAACAGTGTCAGACTTTATTTTTGGGGGCTCCAAAATCACTGCAGATGGTAACTGCAGTCATGAAATTAAAAGACGCTTACTCCTTGGAAGGGAAGTTATGACCAACCTAGATAGCATATTCAAAAGCAGAGACATTACTTTGCCAACTAAGGTCCATCTAGTCAGGGCTATGGTTTTTCCAGTGGTCATGTATGGATGTGAGAGTTGGACTGTGAAGAAGGCTGAGCGCCGAAGAATTGATGGTTTTGAACTGTAGTGTTGGAGAAGACTCTTGAGAGCCCCTTGGACTGCAAGCAGATCCAACCAGTCCATTCTGAAGGAGATCAGCCCTGGGATTTCTTTGGAAGGAATGATGCTAAAGCTGAAACTCCAGACTTTGGCCACCTCATACAAAGAGTTGACTTATTGGAAAAGACTCTGATACTGGGAGGGATTGGGGGCAGGAGGAGAAGGGGACAACAGAGGATGAGATGGCTGGATAGCATCACGGACTCGATGGACATGAGTCTGAGTGAACTCCGAGAGATGGTGATGGACAGGGAGGCCTGGCGTGCTGCGATTCATGGGGTCGCAAAGAGTCGGACACTACTGAGCGACTGAACTATAACTATAATGACAATCTTCTAGTTCCAACTTCTTATGGTAGGAATGTAGTCACCACCCTCACCATGGGTGGGGTCTTTGTTCCTGCAGAACAACTCAAAGGTCTGTATTAGACTGTTGTGTGTGTCCCTTTAGGAGTTAGCAGCAGCAGCAGGACGTGGTTTGTCGCTGAACTATTGTTTATTCTTTCATTACTTTTCTTGCTTACATTTCCTTCTTTCTGTGTTTCCTCACTTTCCCCATTAGTAACTGCCTGAATCTGCCCTTGGGAACTTCAGGAAGGCCTTGGAGACTAAAGCCCTTTTCTGTAACAAGAAATGGGGGCATGGAGGGGCTTTTGTACCCAGAAAGGCCCTACAGGGTCCTGCTCATTTTCACAAGGTGTGAAGCTGTGTATTTTGACCTGGAAATACTTTTGTGGACTGAACGGAGGAAGTGAGTGTCCTACTGTGCTTGTTTTCTCTGCTGTTCTTGGCAGCAGTGGGGTCTCATGCCAGCCTGCCAAGAGGTGATTGAGTACAGGTTTGAGGACTGGTATCAAAAGTCTCATCAGAAGCTCTTTTATTAGCCTTTTGCCCTAGAAAGACAGACTTCTCTCTCCAGAACTTATTAAAGGGATGTTTCCTCTGTTTGTTCTTCCAGTCTTCCTTACAGCCCCTGCTTTGCTTCTGCAAAAGCAAATGAAGCAATAAGAAGACAATTTCATATTCTCCTCCAATCAGAAATGGGGTTCTGTGCCTGCTCATCTCATCAGTTCTACATTCTTTGCAATCCTGGACTACTCAAGAGCTCCTGCCTTCTTCTTACAGCCTGCCAAAGGGGTATAGAGGTTTTCCAAACTAAAGCTTTTGTAGAGTTTTAAAGTCATTAATGACAGAGTTGACATCTGCAGCAAAAATTTAAAATCATGTTTCACATAGATTATAAACTCCTGTCAGTTACATTTTCTGAATAAGATTGAAATGCCTTTCTTACTGAAGTGAATTTTCAAGTGTATTTTAAAATGTTGAATTTTTTTTTTTTTTTGGTTGAGAAACCTGAGTTGAAAGAGCAGGTTCTAACCAAAGGCAGTGTGTGGATTTTGTTTGGATCTGGTATGGATGAAAACAGCTCTAAAAGGCATTGCTCGGACAACTGGGACATTAAAATAGGGTCTCAGTATTAAAACATTAAGTAATTAGCAATAGTTTTCGTTGTGAGTGCTGGCAGTATTGTTGCACCTAGTATTGAATTTGAATGATAGGTTTGAATCCGAGCCCTGTTGCTTTCCAGCTGTGTCAGTTCAGTCTTGGACAAATTTCTTGGTTTTTGTGTTTTGGTAACTGTTTGATAACACAGCATAGTCCTGTGTATACTTAGTGAAAGAAATGTTCTATTAGCTTGTATTTTTATGAATATTCCGTGCTTAGTCCCTGAGTTCCTGGTACTCTCCTTTTGGTGCCTTTCAGCTTTCCATTCCCTGATTTCTTCTTACCTTAATGAAAATCTTGAATCAAGAACTTTCTGGATCTCTATTCTGTTATCTTTCTAAAGAAGAATAAATTAGTCCTCACATACCTCATCAGTGGAAAGCAAAAGAAGATAGCTTTTTTGGGAGGGGGGTCCTCTCCTCTTATTCTCCCTCCTGAATTAAGGAAAATAAATTAGAAGGAGCAGCTAAGCTTGGAGATAGGATGTGTGTTTTGTGGTCTGTCAAAGTCTGTGCATGTTTATACTAGAGATTTATTCCCCTTCCTGGAGGAGTGAATGGATGTTTATGTGCACATATGTGCAAAGGAGGTCTTCTTAAGTAAGCCTAGATCATGAGTGTTAGAAAAATCAGTTTATCAGTCAGCATGCTCTTATAAACTCCAGATAAGTTGGGTGTTTGCAGTGAGTATTCTCCAGTTAATAAGGTTTTCTATTCTGTTAATTTTAACTTCTAAGCTTCCAGGAGAGCTTTAAGAATTTATAGTTAATACCTAAGGAAGAAGTTGCAGGGGAAAACAGAACTCTTTTCAAATAGAATAGAATGTTAGAGCTGAATGGTCCTCAGACATCAGATGGTCCAGCACTTCCCTAGCCATATGGGAAAACTAAGATCCAAACCACACAGGAAAGTTGAGACGTCGAGACCCCCTGGATGCCACAGTTGTGAAGCCAAAACAGGAATGTGTATTTAAGATTTGAAGGGAAGTAGTTACGCACAAAAATGGTTTTGAAAAAAAGTGTCAGTGCTTTCTTTGCACCCCCTTTTCCTGTGTATGTCTCCCTTCTCTGCCACAAGCTTCCATACCCTGCCCTTGGCTTTGCTTCCCTGTCATGTAAATGACCTTCAAACACTTTCTGAGGCTGAGTGTAGAAGCAGAACTTGCCACAAGAGTTTCTTTTCTGCCTCCAGTTTAGTTTTGACCAGTTGAATATCACACATTATGATTTGTAAAAACACCATGATTTTAACTTGAAGTAGAAAATCAGGTAAAAGTTGGTGAGAATAAATGAAATGGTGGTCACCATTTTCAGCCTCTAAGAGAATTGCAGTCTAGAATATCTCAGAATCTTACTTTACTCTCAGGAGTGATATAGACAGACTATGCTAGGATCCTTTTAGTACTGTATAAGGAGAAGACTCTTGAGAGTCCCTTGGACTGCAAGGAGATCCAACCAGTCCATTCTGAAGGAGATCAACCCTGGGATTTCTTTGGAAGGAATGATGCTAAAGCTGAAACTCCAGTACTTTGGCCACCTCATGCAAAGAGTTGACTCATTGGAAAAGACTCTGATGCTGGGAGGGATTGGGGGCAGGAGGAGAAGGGGACGACCGAGGATGAGATGGCTGGATGGCATCACTGACTCGATGGACGTGAGTCTGAGTGAACTCTGGGAGATGGTGATGGACAGGGAGGCCTGGCGTGCTGCGATTCATGGGGTCGCAAAGAGTCGGACACGACTGAGAGACTGAACTGAAAGCAAGTTATAAATTACCTAAATTACCCAGAGTACTTGCAGAGAAAGCTAACAATTACTGTCAGTAATTTTAGGAAAAGGAAACAAATTGTCAGTGCCCAGGAGACTTGTTGAAAATAAAAATGGGTGTGGAAGAGACCTGAGACCAGACAAGCAGTATTCAAATAAAGGAGGAAAAGAAGATAACGTTTATTCAGGGTGGTCCTGGTCCTCCCCCTCTGTCACCTCCATCATCATTTGGCTTTTTTATTATTATTATTATTTATTTATTTGACTGTGCGAGATCTTTAGTTGGGGCAGGTGGATCTTAGTTGGGGCAGGTGGGGTTTTGTTCCCTGACCAGGGACCAACCCTGGGGCTCCCTGCATTGGCAGTACAGTCTTAGCCACTGGACCACCAGGGAAGTCCCTCCATCAACATTGTTACCTGGTTTCTCCTTCACGAAAATTCAAGGTCAAGTGAACCAAGAAAACCTGTATCTGTTTTGAGGTTTTTTAAGCTTCACTGAAATACAGGCAGTGTCCCGAGTGGAGAGAGGGTATTCTCCACAGTTTCACGTTTCTGTCCCCAGGTGCAGTTTGTGTTGCTTTTAGGTTTATCTTTCTTTAGAATAGCTATTCATACTGGGAAACTTTTCTTTTCTAGTTTGGCCCTGCACCAATGTCCTTTTTCGATTTTTTGACTGATAGTTGATTCACGTTTTAGACAACTCTGACGCAGAATTAAGAGACGTTGAGTTGTGGATTTTTGTATTTCCTAAGGATGTTTAGAACAGTTTTATTCTCAAGGTCATTTTATAATCATTAAACCACTATTAAAGTGATGTGATCAACATTATTTTTGTGGTCAGTTTCACATAGGACTTTTGTACTGAGCAGGGAATGAATGGTGGCAGAAATTAATTCCTCCTTCACATTCCTCTATAATCTGCCCTAAGGTCACCTGTTGTAAAATAGGGTAGGGTTTGAACTATTGTACAATCCAAGGAGAGAGTTCTGAATTGAAAACTAAATTATCAAGTTGACATTTTGGATTTTAAGAACTACATCTTGGAATATTTCTGAAATAATTTGTAGGAAAAAAAACAATCAGCCATTGGTCATTGATCGGTGAATAAAGGCCTCTGCCAGACCCTGAACAGAGGAGAGCAACCCCCAGAGGTGACTGCAGCCTGTAAACTGCCGGACCCTGCCCTGACCGGCTCAGGACGTTGCCCCCCAGAAAAGCCCTGTGCTCAGCTGAGACCTGCTTGTTCCACAGTGGAAATGTCATC
Source organism: Connochaetes taurinus (assembly GCA_006408615.1). Lineage (NCBI taxonomy): Eukaryota > Metazoa > Chordata > Mammalia > Artiodactyla > Bovidae > Connochaetes > Connochaetes taurinus. The sequence continues at coordinate 192,542 of SJXO01004841.1, forward strand.
TGTTAGAACAGCTCACTTAACTGTGAAAGACGGGCTCTTTCTAGGCTGGTTGCAGTTCATAATGGAAGCTACTTGAAGTGTATAATTAGCACCTTTGGCAAGTACTTTCATGCTGAAAATTAGAACTTCTTGAGCCCTAACTCGAAACAACTAGAGGAGGGACCTCCCTGGTGATTCAGTGGTTGAGACTCCGCTTCCAGTGCAGGGAGCATGGCATGGGTTTCATTCCTGGATGGGGGAATGGTGCGACATGCCCAAGAACAAAAGGACAAGATGAGTTCTTTGGACGTGACTGTGTGTATAAAGATTTTTATCGTTTTATTCCAGTGATTCTTTCAGTGAAAGTGAAGTCGCTCAGTTGTGTCTGACTCTTTGCGACCCCATGGACTGCAGCCTACCAGGCTCCTCTGTCTGTGGGATTTTCCAGGCAATAGTACTGGAGTGCGTTGCCATTTCCTTCTCCAGGGGGTCTTCCCGACCCAGGGATTGAACCCTGGTCTCCAGCATTGTAGACAGACGCTTTACCGTCTGAGCCACCAGGGAAGTAAGCTGTACTTTAATAAGAGTTTGCCTTAATAGAACTATTCAGCTATATCCTGGAGAGAAGAACTACCCTTTCAGCAATAAAAGTAACTCGACATATTTCTGAATGGCATTAGTTTTAACATTCAGGAAAACAATTAACATTGAAAGATTTTTCTCTTCATTCAGCAAACATTGTTTGAATGCCTTGTGAATGCTGGGTGTCACTTGGACCAGAGTTTTAGTCATGAACAGAATATAGAATTACACACCTATTTTTAGGGGCTTATGTTCCAGTGATAGCCTGTTAGTAAGAGTGGAAAGTTCGTTGTGGATAGAATTCTGCAGCACTGTGCTTATGTCCAACTAGTTGTATTCAAATAAATGCTCCCTTGAAGCCCGTGCTGTCCAGTCTGAGAACCCCCAGCCCCAAGTGGCCGTGGAGCTCGTGGAGGGTGGCCAGTGCAGGCTGAGGTGTCCGCGGAGCGTTGGCGCCCACTGGATCTTAGAGACTTAGAGCCAAAAAAGAATGCAAAACGCCTCACTGTGAGGTTGTTCTTGGTTACACGTCCAAATTAAAATATTGTGAAACATTGGAATAAATATGGTTAACTCCTGTTTTTCGTTTTTGTTAACATAGCTTCTGGAAATCTTTAACTTCCTTATGTGGCTCCTGTGTGTGACTTGCATTGTATTCCTATTGGATAGCCTGGCTTTAAGGATTAAGTTTATTTTTGATAAAATTAAGGGTTACTTTCATTAGGTAAAGGTTGTTATTAGAAATAGCACTAACTCATCTTTTTAAAAAATGTGCTGCTTGTGTTGTAGTTCTGTTACTGAGACGTGGACACGTGTGCCGTTAAAGAAACTGAAATGTTTCTAAGCATCTGATCTTTTTTTTTTCCTTCCCTATGTGTTTCCTGTCCGAATCTCGGCGGCTCTTCACGAAATAGTACGGTAAGAGCCTATCTCTCCTTCGCTCAAGGCTTCTGCAGACTTTGTGCCATAGCAGAGTTATGGACAGGAAATAGCACATCCTGCCTCCATCCTGCAGGCCTCGGGCCGGGGGCGCCTCCAGTGCCCCCTGGGTCCTTGAGGTCCCCTCTGGACTCGGACTTCCCTAGAGGACCAGCGCACTGACCTACACCTCTCTGCAGCACAGGCCAGACGTTACTCCAGAGCAGCGAAGTGACAACTGAAACCTCGTACTAGATAGAAAAGATGTATTCTGTGGTTAGATAATTTCATAACTAGTTTTGAAATTACATTTACCCTTTATGTTCTTTTTAAGAAATGTATCTTAAGTATATCTCAGTGCTTATAACCACAAGTGTATATATAGCCCTTGACTTGCAGAACCCTGTGTCATATAACCCTACACTCAGGCCAGTGAAACTGTGAGCACTGTCATGTGACCGGAAGTCCCCACCCTGCCTCAGGTTTCAGATTCACGCCAAGGCCTCCACTGTCTGGCCACAGCTGTGATGCAGACGCCTGGTATGGCCGAGCCCCGCAGGGAGCAGTGTGCGTGATGTGTAGATGCAGAGGTCGCTGAGCAGAGCTGAGTGATGGGGAACAGTTAGACAGCAAGTGATGGGAGTAGACTGACGCAGTAAAAAAAAGGTGGAGAAGATGATGTGGGATAAAGTGAGGGGCTGCAAGGGAAGGACAGGTCCCTCCCTGAAGTAAGCAGGTGAGGAGGGGGAGACACTGTGTCACTGGAGGTCTGGAGGGTGAGGAGGAAGGGAAATGGCCAGCCCTCATCTAGACACCAGAACTAGGAAAGGTTCAGCTGGGTGTGTCTCAGACAGAATCCAGTCTGGAAGCAGGACTAATTAGCCACCCCAGCACCTCAGAGGTTCTGTGCACCAGCTGTGCCTAGGTTACAGGGTCCATAAGTCAGACGTGGACGCCACAGTTCTCAGCATGCTGGCACAGGACAGCTCTGACGCTGGATAGCTTCTCAGGGCACAGCCTTGTGCTTGCCTCAAGCATATCGTGCAAACATTTCAGAGTATTAGATCATGACAAAGCAAATTCTCATCTATTTTTTTTTTGCATTTCCCTTCTTTCTCATTCTTAGGAGGTTTTGAATTTTAGTGAATCTTGGTCAGTATTTTAAAATGCAGATCTAGAAATGTATTCTGCAGTCTAAATTTATCTTAAATGCTCTGATAGGCAGAAATAAAGCACTGCTTAATGTTCTGATAACCAAAAAGGGCCTTTAGCCAATGATGTGTGGTTTCATTCATATTTTACTTTTATTTTTTTCGGCTGTGCCACGTAGCTTGTGGGAATCTTAGTTCCCCAGCCATGGATCAGACCTGGGCCTCCGAAGTGAGAGACTGAGGCCTAACCACTGGCGCCAGGGATTCCCTCCCTCATACTTTCAAGTATTATTTGCAAATTATGCATAAATAAGACAAGTTTTAATTTAATAGGGAAAGCCCCTGGGCTTATTTCAGCCTCAGAAATTAAATTAAATTGTCTGTCACTGCTGTTCAACATGGACAACTAAGTTTTGGTGGCCTGTGATGGCTGTGGTTGCCGGTAAGAAACAGTTGGTCCATTTTCTAAATATAGCTTGCTACTATTATTTTAAAAGTATTTTTCAATCTTAATTTCATACTATCTGAGGTTCCAAGTATAGATTTTTTGGTTCTCTGATCTGAATATGATCATATGAACTGAAAGCAGTTTCTTCCCTTTCTAAGTTATTTTCTTCACAAAAAGTATCCAACTTAGGGTCTGTATTTTAAGAGATACTGACACATATCTTAATGAAAACTTGAAAAAAGAAGTTCTGATAGATTTAAACATTGCAGAGAATAGTTCTAACAAGGTTTAAGTTAAGTTGTGGCAAGATTGAATTATGCAAGAAGTTGATCTCATTTGAAATTCTCTAAATGAGGTAGTCAGAGATTACTCACCTGTCATCTGGAAGTTAGCAGGGACCTTGGTAAAGTGCCTGCTCCCTTCAGTTTGGGGTCTCACCTGTGAGAACTGCTGATTCACAGGCCAGCACTTGCGCAACCCAGCGCCTGCTGCCTGGTGACCTTCCAGGGGTTAACTGCACAGTTCGCGTTACCATCTAAGGTAGAAGAAGTTGCAGCTGTTCATGGCTCCATCTTCACTTTTCCTCTTCTTTCTCTCCTCATTTTTCACAGCACTTTTGGGGCCCAGTAGCCAACTGGGGTCTTCCCATTGCCGCCATCAATGACATGAAGAAATCCCCAGAGATCATCAGCGGGCGGATGACATTTGGTAAGGACGCAGGTGTGGACGATTGGGAGGGATTAGGTGTGATTATAGCACGGTACAGCTCCTGCGCACGTTCCAAGTCTGCCCCCCCAGATACTGCAGTCACGTTAGAAAGTACCACAGAGAGCCTGCTGGCATTGAGAGGCCTTACGTCACACAGCAGGGAGCAGCTGGGCTGCTGTGTTTAGAAGTATTTGTTAGGCTCCTGTCTGCCTTTCAGAGTTAGTGCCCCCAGTTAAAGAGTGTGTCCTCTTGAGCTTTATTCAGAAAAAGTATCTTTGAGTTTACTTGAACCTCTTAATATTTGACCTTAAAACATGTTGAGGGGATTAAATAGGAGGTCTTTCAGATGACAGACTATAAACAACTCTAGGGGACAGAAAAGAAGCTCAGAACTGATGTCCGTGCACTGACTTTAATAAATAAGAGTACCCAGCAACGGGGCAAACCATCTCATGAGTTTCCCGTCTGCGGAAGCATGTAAAGGTCGTAGCAAAAGACGCTCCTGTGTTGAGGCAGTCGGCCCAGCAGCCCTTGCTCCTGGCGGCTATCAGTCACTGTCTGTCTTGCGTGTCCTGACAGCCCTCTGCTGTTACTCCCTCACGTTCATGAGATTCGCCTACAAGGTGCAGCCTCGGAACTGGCTCCTGTTTGCCTGCCACGCCACCAACGAAGTCGCACAGCTCATCCAGGGAGGACGGCTGATCCGGCACGAGTGAGCAGACCCCTCCCACCCTTTGTGTTTTGAGGAGCTGGGCGGAATAGAGCAGAAATCGCTAGGGGTGGGTGTGGACAGAAGTGCATCCCAGCTGGGGAGACTTGATTCAGAGCAAAACTATGCCAAGAATTTGAAACAGTGATTGGGTGGTTAATACACAGTGAAAAGTCACTGATTAAAACAGGAACATTGGCATGAAGTAGGCGATCACTGTTTCTGTAAAATCCTGACTGGAAATAAGTGTTACGTCAAGCTCTCCATGACCTTTCTTAAAGCCCTCCTGACCTTTGAGGCTGGTGGAGAAGTTGTTTCCTCACGAGGTTTTGCCTTGTGCTTCTTCCCAGGATGTCTAAAAAGGCATCAGCGTAACAATGGGAGATGAAGAACCGGCCTTTGAAGGGACTGCATCGCCAGCTGCTGCTGCCGAGTCACGGATTCCACCATCATGAATAGTCTTGCTGAGGAGAATACGCAGAATGCTGTTTTTACTAACCAGACTATTTTTCTAGACATAGCAGAGTCCGTAAACCAACTCTCTGCTGCCTTACGAGTACTGAATATTTTCCTTCTCTTCAGAAAGAGTAGCACAAATATGCAATCAATTTAATAATTCTCAATGAAGGTTTTATCTGCAGTAATATGTGTATTATCTATGAGAATATACTTAGTGAAAAGCTGAAGAGAACAAAATTTGTAACCATTAGCATTTAAGTACTCAGAAGTCATGTCCTTAATGACCGTGACCCGGCTGACAGCTGGCCGCATACCGGAAAGCACATTGCCAGTATTTGAAAAGCTATTTGTACTTCTGTGCAGTGTGTATATTGAAATGCTGTAAATTAATGGCAATAAATGATTTAAATATTTGTCAAAAGAGTATGATTAAATACCTTGCTGTGTTTGTTAAGAAACTGAAGAACTGTATCCCAGAAAGGACACTTACAGGTGAAAACTGAGCTCCCTGAAAGTGGGTGAGCCGGCCGGGGGCAGTGACAGGCTGGGGCCTATTTCCGGAGGGCACCCCCCGTCCCTGCTGCTCATAGTGCCCTCTGCCTTGTGGGCAGGCAATGGAAAGTGGGTGCCCCTGGGCCTGCACCTGGACCCTGCCGAGGTGTCCTGGGCACACCCGTGCTGTTGCCGTGGGAGCCGTGGGGACTGCAGGCCCCTGGCACGCGTCGACACCGCATGGCCAGCGCCGTGCAGGGCACCAGGAGGGGAGGCTGACCCCAGGCAGGCACACGCTTGGAGGGCGGGGGTGGGGCGACCCCGAGGAGCCTGTCCTGATGCCTCGGGTCAGCATGCAGCACGGCTGGGGTTTCTAACACTCCCCCGCGGACGGGGGCGGGTTTGCTGTGCTCTGGTGGTAATGGGCAAGGGAGGCAGATGGACAGAGGAGTCCGCAGGCTCTGTGTCCCCTCTTCTCAGCCAGCCTGTCTCCGCTGAACCAGAGGCAAGGGGGCAGGGGGCCTGTGTGACTGGGGCCTCCTGCCTCGAGGCTGCATCCACCACAGATGGGGGGCCGGGGACAAGCCCTTCCCCCGCCGTCAGGTTCATGCCTCCACGGCTGCCTGCCTGCAGGGGAGGGTGGTTGAAAGGAACTTTGGATCAGAGCCTGGATGGGCTTAATTAAACAGCGCCTCCTGCTGGACCAGTTGCACAAGTAGCAACTTGTAAGCGATGCAAACCATCCAGCTGCACATAAAGGAGCCTTGCCACCTGTCCCGTCCGGAGCCACCACTGCTAGGCTGCGGTTTGGGATCCTCCCCCCTCCTTGCGCCTTGGAGAACCCGTCCTACCCGTCTCTAGTGCCAGCCACCACTGCTAGGCTGCGGTTTGGGATCCTCCCTCCCCCTTGCGCCTTGGAGAACCCGTCCTACCCATCTCTAGTGCCAGCCACCACTGCTAGGCTGTGGTTTGGGATCCTCCCTCCCCCTTGCACCTTGGAGAACCCGTCCTACCCATCTCTAGTGCCAGCGAGGAGCCCGCGTAGCTCCAGGTGTCAGCTGGGAGACTGATACCATCTGCCAGCTCTCACTCCTGGGCACCTGGTGAGGAAATGCGGACAGGCCGGCAGGGCCACTTCTGCCCTGAGTGGATGTGGGCGAGCAGGGTGTGTGCTGGGCGCAGGGCTCGGGGAAGGGACCCGTGGGCCCCGCGAGGTGCACGGCCCACATCAGAGCGGGAGCTGAGGGGCCCCGGCGGCCAGCTTCCCACGGAGGGTCTCAGGCGGCCCTCAGCCCCCCATTCTCTGTGCAGAGTCCCGGCGAGGACACAACGCCAGGACCCCAGAGGAACGACGATAAAAGGTGCGGGTGCAGCGTTGCTGGCTGGAATCCGACTCCTAACCCTTCAGCGTCAGCACCAACAGGACAGCTGTGGCCCAGAACTAGACATTCTCTTAAAGGTTCTCGGTTCCTTTAAAATGACTGGTGAATCATTAGCAGAAAGGACACTTAGGACAAGCGGGCATTCCGTTTGTAAGTGAAAATCTCATCAAAGAGACTGGCCAAATGATATTAAAACTTCGTTCTCCCAGCCGGCTGGGGCCCTCCAGCTCTGTGCTCCTCCTGTGAACGTACCAAGCCTTGTCTTGGGGTGACATGAGAAGTGAGTTTTCACAGAATGTGGTGGCTATTTGATCTGCCCTCCAGGCACAGTGCCTGCTCCCTGCAGGGTGCCTGCAGGGCATATCACCTGGTATTGGGTGGAGTGTCAGTAGAGAAGCCAAGCCAACATAAATACGTAAATGTTAGCCATATATACGGTCACTAACACGTTACCGGCAATAACAACTGAAACAGGAACACAGGGCTTAGTTTGGTGCGAATGTGATTACTCTAAAAGCCCAACGGAGCAGGACCCGATGGGCCTTCCGGGGCGGACCCCTCCCCCAGGTCCTTCACTGAGCCCCCCTCTCAAGCCCCCAGATGACGTCTCTGGTGCTCATTCCTGAGCTGTCTCACGGATGCTAAACCCCCTCCTAAAGGAAGAAGTCAACTACTAGACCAAAAGCACATGGTCCCCAGACATATCGGTGCCTGAGGGTTGATTATGTGAACAGCTGACCCCTCCCTGTGACCTCAGTTCAGTTCATTTCAGTCACTCAGTCATGTCCAACTCTTTGCGACCCCATGAATCGCAGCACGCCAGGCCTCCCTGTCCATCACCAACTCCCGGAGTTCACTCAGACTCACGTCCATCGAGTCCGTAATGCCATCCAGCCATCTTTTCCTCGGTCGTCCCCTTCTCCTCCTGCCCCCAATCCCTCCCAGCATCAGAGTCTTTTCCAATGAGTCAACTCTTCGCATGAGGTGGCCAAAGTACTGGAGTTTCAGCTTTAGCATCATTCCTTCCAAAGAAATCCCAGGGTTGATCTCCTTCAGAATGGACTGGTTGGATCTCCTTGCAGTCCAAGGGACCCTCAAGAATCTTCAACACCACAGCTCAAAAGCATCAATTCTTGGGCGCTCAGCCTTCTTCACAGTCCAACTCTCACATCCATACATGACCACTGGAAAAACCATAGCCTTGACTAGACGGACCTNTTGATTTCCTTCAGAATGGACTGGTTGGATCTCCTTGCAGTCCAAGGGACTCTCAAGAGTCTTCTCCAACACCACAGTTCAAAAGCATCAATTCTTCAGCACTCAGCCTTCTTCACAGTCCCAACTCTCACATCCATACATGACCACAGGAAAAACCATAGCCTTGACTAGACGGACCTTAGTCGGCAAAGTAATGTCTCTGCTTTTGAATATGCTATCTAGGTTGGTCATAACCTTTCTTCAAAGGAGTAAGCGTCTTTTAATTTCATGGCTGCAGTCACCATCTGCAGTGATTCTGGAGCCCCAAAATATAAAGTTTGACACTGTTTCTGTTTCCCCATCTATTTCCCATGAAGTGATGGGACAGGATGCCATGATCTTCGTTTTCTGAATGCTGAGCTTTAAGCCAACTTTTTCACTCTCCTCTTTCACTTTCATCAAGAGGCTTTTTAGCTCCTCTTCACTTTCTGCCATAAGGGTGGTGTCATCTGCATATCTGAGGTGACTGATATTTCTCCCGGCAATCTTGATTCCAGCTTGTGTTTCTTCCAACCCAGCATTTCTCATGATGTACTCTGCATATAAGTTAAATAAGCAGGGTGACAATATACAGCCTTGATGGACTCCTTTTCCTATTTGGAACCAGTCTGTTGTTCCATGTCCAGTTCTAACTGTTGCTTCCTGACCTGCATACAGATTTCTGAAGAGGCAGGTTAGGTGGTCTGGTATTCCCATCTCTTTCAAAATTTCAGAATCTGTGACCTCACCATCAACCAATCAGAGAACTGATCACACTCCCTGGGACCCCCTCTCTCATCTGGCCTGTAAACACGCTTTGCTGAAACCCACAGGGAGCCAGGCTGTTTGGAGCACCAGCTGTCCAGACTCCTTGCTCATCACCTGCAGTGAACACTGCCCATTCCTTCCCCACAGCCCAGGATCAGTGGGTGGGCTTTACTGTGTGGGCAAGGAGACCCAAGTTTGGGTTGGTAGTGAAGTGAAGTCACTCAGTCATGTCTGACTCTTTGCGACCCCATGGTCTGTAGCCCACCAAGCTCCTCTGTCCATGGGATTTTCCAGGCAATAGTACTGGAGTGGATGCCATTTCCTTCTCCAGGAGATCTTCCCGACCCAGGGATCGAACCCAGGTCTCCTGCATTGTAGACAGACGCTTTACTGTCTGAGCCACCATTGGCACTTACCAAGAGCATTGCCAACGGCTGAACAACAAAGGCCGTCTGCCTCTATGGAGACTGAACCCCGTGCTGCGATAGCCGTTGACTTTCAACACCCACTGAGGGAGTTCAGGGTGGAGGGAGGCACTCAATGCTTCAGGGAATCTGGTGGGACAGGTCTTTAGATAGTTGGATGTTTTAGAAACAGATTTTATGATCTCAATCCTGGCAAATCAAGAGAAGCAGTAAATCCCTTCATGGTGATGTCAGACCCTCATGACTGACAAAAAACCTTTTGTAAGATGATTTCATGGTAGTGAACGCCCCCTTCACCAAAACCATATATATTGACTTTCCCCGACTGCCGCTTTGGAGCAGGCTCTCTGAGTTCTCTGAGATGGTGCCTCCCGGGCTGCAGTCCTCATTCTGCCCCGAGTAAAACTTAACTCCCAACTCTCAAGTTGTACATCTTTTTTTAGTCGACAGTATCAACACATTTTCGATTTTTTAAACTGCCACGTATAATGTTCTGTCTGAAAATAATACTCCAGGGCTCAAAATGTTTTTCATTTCAAATAATAAAATGCAGGGTTCAAAGCCTGCATTGTGACACTCCCATGATGAGTGACGTCGACTGTCCCGTGTCAAAGGCCCACGAGGGCTTCGTCCAGGAAAGGACACTTCCTTTCTCTGACGAGTCACGGGGCAGAGGTGGGTGCCATGACGAGCGTGCTGCGCTGTCCTGGGCTGGACCTGCACGTCCCGGCACAGATGTGGCGGCTGGGAAATCCACAGGCCCCTTTGGTGACATTCCTCCCGCCTCACTGGCCATGCCCCACACCTCCTGAAAAGGCTGCTCCTGCCCGCCACGGGGCCATGTGGGACCTCCGGCGGGGCTCAGGGACTGTGCCTTCTTACGTGTTTGTCTGGGACTTCTCAGCCATCTTCTCAGATGTGTTTGTGCAGGGGGGTTGGCTGAGGGTATCCAAAACACAAGTAGTCACACAATCTGAGGTCCTGACACCCAGCGTTACATGGGAGCACTTCCACAGCCTGTCATTGTCTCCAAAGAACTCGGTTTTCAGGCCTGGAGAGAGCGCACGGAGCAGAGTCACACGAGGCGTCTGTCACCCAGGCAGGGTCCTGGCCTGGAGGAGGGCAGAGGCTGACCCCAGGGGCGGGAGGGTGGTACCGGCCCCAGGCGGTAACTCTTACCTAGACAGTCACAAGGGCAGCTGGACAGTGCTTTCTATGTCTAGTTAACAGAGCTTCGCTATAAGGTAGCGTGTTATTCCATTAACTCTTCACTTACATCTGGACATGGGCCACAGTGAAGAACAGGATAAATACTCAATCTTTCCTTTTCTGCTCGATTTTTCGAGTATAATGGGTTCAGTAGCCATTTCAGTTGTAACAGGTTACTTTGACTTATTTTTTCTGGTGTTTCCCCTTTTGAGCAGGGCCGGATCAGGAACCGTCATAGGTTGAATGTTTTTGTCAGTGATGATCACTGTTTTCGGTTCAACGGTCATCACTTTGGCCTCTGGGAGCCCCTGTCCGAGTCTCTCTGCTTTGATCGCACTAAGCCCAGCATGAGCCCCCCTGACTGCCCAGCCCCACTGTGAAGACCCCCCTCCTCGCATGGGGAGTGTGTCAGCAACCCACACGCCAGCCCGGCTCCCTCCTGCTGCCGGAGGCGCAGGGTGTCTTGGCCAGTTCAGCCCACGGCACTCAAAAGGACTTTGAAAAAAAGCCATACGCTCACACTGATATTTCCCTGTCAATTCTTGTTGAGTTGAGTTGAGTTGAGTTCAGTCACTCAGTCGTGTCCGACTCTTTGCGACCCCATGGACCACAGCATGCCAGGCCTCCCTGTCCATCACCAACTCCTGGAGTTGACTCAAACTCATGTTCATTGAGTCGGTGATGCCATCCAGCCATCTCATCCTCTGTCGTCCCCTTCTCCTCTCACCTTCAATCTTTCCCAGCATCAGGGTCTTTTCCAATGAGTCAGCTCTTCACATGAGGTGGCCAAAGTATTGGAGTTTCAGCTGCAGCATCAGTCCTTCCAATGAATATTCAGGACTGATCTCCTTCAGAATGGACTGGGTGGATCTCCTACCAGTCCAAGGGACTCTCAAGAGTCTTCTCCAACACCACAGTTCAAAAGCATCAGTTCTTCGGTGCTCAGCTTTCTTCACAGTCCAACTCTCACATCCATACATGACTATTGGAAAAACCATAGCCTAGACTAGACAGATATTTGTTGGCAAAGTAATGCCTCTGCTTTTCAATATACTGTCTAAGTTGGTCATAACTTTTCTTCCAAGGAATAAGCATTTTTTAATTTCATGGCTATAGTCACCATCTGCAGTGATTTTGAAGCCTGAAAAAATGAAGTCAGCCACTGTTTCAACTTTTTCCCCATCTATTTGCCATGAAGTGATGGGACTGGATGCCATGATCTTCATTTTCTGAATGTTGAGCTTTAAGCCAACTTTTTCACTCTCCTCTTTCACTTTCATCAAGAGGCTCTTCTGTTCTTCTTTGCTTTCTCCCATAAGGGTGGTGTCATCTGCATATCTGAGGTGATTGATATTTCTCAGATATCTTGATTCCAGCTTGTGCTTCATCCAGCCCAACGTTTCTCATGATGTACTCTGCATATAAGCTAAATAAAAACAGTGACAATATACAGCCTTGATGTACTCCTTTTTCTATTTGGAACCAGTCTGTTGTTCCATGTCCAGTTCTAACTGTTGCTTCTTGACCTTCATACAGGTTTCTCAAGAGGCAGATCAGGTTAGTACTTGCAGAGTACTTCTACTTAATTTCTTTCATTCTTGTAATAGAATTGTTTATAATGAATTGCATTATTTCTAACACAAGCATTTCATTCCTTACTTGCTTTACCCAACAATATAAAAATAGTTTCTCAATCATTCCATTATTACAGCAAACAATGAAACTACTGAACACCAGCTTGGCAATTGCCCTTGTTCTTTGCCCTTGGAATTCATGTCCTCAATACGTAAGTTCCAAGTAATAGTTCTAAATTCACTGGAGACAGTCTTTTTTCTCTGCTACATGAACACTTACCCAATGTAGAGTTCAACACAGGTGTTTGCGTTTGTTTTCAGTGTGAAGGCTTTTGCATTCCAGTAGCTGGTAGTTCTTGGAAGGGGAAGCTCTAGGCTCATGTTCCCAGTATCAGTTCAGTTCAGTTCAGTTCAGTCGCTCAGTCGTGTCCGACTCTTTGCAACCCCATGAATCGCAGCACACCAGGCTTCCCGGTCCATCACCAACTCCCGGAGTTCACTCAGACTCACGTCCATCGAGTCCGTGATGCCATCCAGCCATCTCATCCTGGGTCGTCCCCTTCTCCTCCCGCCCCTAATCCCTCCCAGCATCAGAGTCTTTTCCAGTGAGTCAACTCTTCGCGTGAGGTGGCCAGAGTACTGGAGTTTCAGCTTTAGCATCATTCCTTCCAAAGAAATCCCAGGGCTGATGTCCTTCAGAATGGACTGGTTGGATCTCCTTGCAGTCCAAGGGGCTCTCAAGAGTCTTCTCCAACACCACAGGTCAAAAACATCAATTCTTCGGCGCTCAGCCTTCTTCACAGTCCAACTCTCACATCCATACATGACCACAGGAAAAACCATAGCCTTGACTAGACGGACCTTAGTCGGCAAAGTAATGTCTCTGCTTTTCAATATGCTGTCTAGGTTGGTCATAACTTTTCTTTCAAGGAGTAAGCGTCTTTTAATTTCATGGCTGCAATCACCATCTGCAGTATAGGAAACTGGAAATCAGGCCAAGAATCACACAACCGTCCAGGCAATTCAGTATCTATGATCTCGTCAATTCTTCAGTGTAGGCAGTGAGGTCTGTCTACACTCATGGGTTCTGGCTAAACAAATCAACTCTACCTTTTGATATTTAGCTTCTAGTAATGCTGGGAAATAGCCAAGCAAATAGAATATTTTTTTATTAGAAAGATTCCACAGGATAAGCAAAAACATCTCGCTCTCTCTCTCTCTTTTGGATCTGAAATCCTCTCTTCATTCAGAAGTCAAAATGCAAGCTTTGCTTCCCCTGTATATTTTCTGGGCTTCCCTGGTGGCTTGTCAGGTAAAGAATCCACCTGCAATGCAGAAGACACAAGAGACACTGGTTCAATCCCTGGGTCAGGAAGATCCCCTGGAGGAGAAAACAGCAACTCACTCCAGTATTCTTGCCTGGAAAATTCCATGGACAGAGGAGCCTGGCAGGCTATGGTCCATGGGGTCACAAAGAGCCAGACACAACTGAAGTGACTGAGCTTGCATACGCACATGTATTTTCTAGCATAATCAAATACCTCCTAAGTAGTTCACCCACCTCAAACCTTATAGTGACTGTAGTTAGGTGCTTAAAAATACAAACAAAACCCCAAGAGTTCTCTGACCACATTTGCTTAATTTGTAACTGTAGCACCACTCTTGGCACAAGTTTTGCCAAGAGTCAGGGTAAAGGTCAGCATGAGACGGATGGAAGGCCAATGCGTGCTGCAGTGCCTTTCACTGAATTTCATCGCAGTGTCTTTGCTTCTGGCCAAGAGTGAGAGCAGAGCACGGGGTGAAGCTGTTAAAAGAGGCTCCCGTCACCAGCGCTGGGCCTGCCGACGTCCGTGCTCGGTGTCTGGAAACCAGTGCTGGAGACGCAAGACAACAGTGTGGATGGTAACGACAGTCTGCAGTGCGCGGATCCAGTCTTTCCAGTTCTGCTTCATTTAAACACAACCTCATTCCCCTTTCTTCTGAAAGCCTTCCTAATTAAGAATTACGTAACCTCATAGTTGCTTATTACAGTTTTCAGAAGTTACTACTTAGAGCAAAGAGTAAGTCTTTCAACACAATTTGGGCACCTAAGCCTCCTGAGCGGGCATTGAATCTTAGCAGTTGCTTTTCCTAAACAGAAGCTCTGAAAGCTCCCCTGATCAATGAGGTCATCTCTCCGTGGAACTGATAGGCTTACAGCGTGTTTAAAATAATCTGAAGCCTTCTTGAACATATGAGAGACAACTCTGCAAATTTAATTTAAAAGGCTTCCTTTTCCTGGAGACGGGAGAATTAAGCAAGCACGCAGAGAAATGTGAACATGTTCCTGGTTGGCAGAGCTGTCTTAGGTTGGACGTAACATCTGGGGTCCGTTCCCGTCCTCCTGGGGGCAGTTCTGGGAAGTTTGCTGGTCTTCCTCCTCCTTTGGCTTATAGGCTCCTTGGGGGCTCCTGTAACCAGAGCCCATAACGATTCAAACAGCCTTTGTGTATTGTAGGAAGTTCTCAAACTTCCCGTTTCCTCACAGGCCTCCCTGGCAGCTGGCAGGCAGGGGGCAAGGTTGGGGCCCCGGCTGTGCCCCCAGGCCTCCCACGGGCGTGCCCCAGAAGCAGGCTCCCTACAGAACGTCCACTGTACGGGCCCGCGTGCGGGCAGCTTCATCGCTGAGAAGATGGCCGGTTCTGGCAGCAGAGGCCCCGCCGCTGATCAGGGGAACCACTTTCTCACCTGTCCACGCCCATCACCGCCCAGGTGTTGGTCCTGGAAGCACAGTCTTAAAATGCACTCCCATTCTGCACGATTCTCTGATGGATCTTGTAACATTTACTTTTCTGCTTAGACTGGTCCAAGGAGATTCTGCTGTTTGTGGTCAGGGGCTCTAGCCATCCTGAGACAAGGAAAGTGGAGTCTAAGACTTCATGTCCACAGTTCCTGGAGAGATAGCTGTAGTACCTCAGGCATCTGGAAATACCTTTTACGATCATAAAGGTAAATAAATACCTTTTAGGAAGGCCGAGGGGTGGGGCTCCTGACTCCCCAGGCCCAGAGTGCCTACGGCTGCGAAAGCACTTGAACATTAAAACGTGCTGGAGACAGGGGAATAAAGCAAAATGCCTTCTTAAAAAATCGCGGTAATAAATCCATTTCACTTGGACTGAAATGGCTCCTGTAGGCAGGACGAGTAGCTCTACGTTTGATTACAATAAAGAGTCCAGAAGTCCAGCAGCAGGAGTCACGGAGACACAGACTGAGGGAAGGGAGGGAGGCAGGGAAAGAGAGGAGGAGGGTGGTGGCAGGGAGAGAGGGGAGGAG
>SJXO01004841.1:208154-225961 GCA_006408615.1 Connochaetes taurinus
GCTTCCAGAGAGAGAATGAAGTATCTGTAAGCAGGGTGATTAAACAACCTGCCGGTAAGTAGAGCGTGTGTCTCCATTTTGGGCCTCCCTGGTGGCTGAGCTGGTTAAGAATCCGCCTGTAATGCAGGATACCTGGGTTCGATCCCTGGGTTGGGAAGATCCCCTGGAGAAGTGTGCCTCCGTTTACGCGAGGCCCGTCTAGTTTACATCTGTGGCCCAAGTTTCATTACCAGAAGTGCCCCATCACGCGCAGAAGTTTCGTGGTTGAATTTTATCCTCACCCTACATGTAAAGGAGTGAGAGACAGCTTGGTAGGAAACAGTCCAAGAGGATACTGGTATAATGGGCTTTTCTGTTTAAAATACTTTTATTTATTTCCGGCTGAGCTGGGTCTTCGCTGCCATGCTCCAGTTTTCTCCAGCTGCAGAGAGAAAGGGGGCGACTCTCCAGCCGAGGTGTGCGGCCTTCTCTCTGCAGTGGCCCCTGTGGTTTCCAGACACGGGCTCTAGGGTCAACGGGCAGCTGAGGTTTCCGGCTCTAGAACGCAGGCTCAGCAGCTGTGGCGCATGGACTCAGCTGCTCCCTGCATGAGGAATTTTCCCGCACCAGGGATCAAACCCGTGTCCCAAACAAGTCGTCCTTTAATGGTTTTAAAGTAGTAAAAGGACTTTGAATGTTAGCTTTTTAAAATTTGAATTGTCACTCAATTGTGAGGATATAAACATTCTCACTCATACAAGCCTCAAAAATGTTGCCATCCACTAGAAAAGGCTCTTGGAGGCAGGATTCAGACACAAAAAGAGACAAACCCAGGGGACTGCTGTAAAAGCCACGGAGCTAAGGGTGATGAAATGCCTAAGAAAAGTCTACCATCGGAACCAGGTGGGGAACAGACTGTGTCCAGGAGAGTCCAGAACTAAAATATCAGCACCATGGGGGTTGAAGGAAGAGGGAGACCAAAACCACGAGCAAAACATCCTGAATTGCAGGATACAATAAGATATTGCCAAGTTTACTAAGACTGGTAAATATCCATAATTAGAGGTTTTAAATTGCGGTTAGCCACAGTAAGAACAAAAATATAATCTTTAAACTTTTAAACTGGCAGAAAACTCAAAATGACCATGAGAAAGCCGGAAAAGAGAATAAAAAGAAGCAAAAAAGAAAAAAAGTTCAATAAAAGCAAAGCCTAAGATCACAAAAGCAAAACCCTATCATACGGTCACTATAATAATTATAAACAGAGAAAACTTACCAAATATAAAAGATACAGACAGACTGAATATAGAAAAAATATATACAAAAACATGATGTCTAGAAGAGGCATGATTAAAACAGAAAGATACTGAAAGATTAAGGATAGAGGATGGCAAAAATACAAATAAAATGTTAGCAAGTAGAGGTCAATACCACATTAAGAAAATAATTTGTCATGACTAAGTGTGAGTTATTCCAGGAAAGCAAAGTTGATTCAATATCTGAAAATCCATCAATATTATACACATTTTTACAGATCCAGGGAGATATCTTATAATTATCTCCACAGAAGCGGTAAAAGTCTTGGACAAAATTCAGAACCATTCCTGATAAAAATTACTTACTTAAGATACTTTCTTAATATAATAATAATAATAATGTAGACATTCTTTGGTCCTGAAGCCAGCATCTTATTTAAGGAAGAAACATTAGAGGCATTTTTACTAACATAAAGAACAAGGTGAAAGTGTGTTAGTTGCTCAGTCGTTTCTGACTTTTTTCAACCCCATGGACCGTAGCCCGATAGGCTCCTCTGTCCATGGGATTCTCCAGGCAAGAATACTGGAGTGGGTAGCCATTACTGGTCTCCAGCGCTGCAGGGGACTCTTTACCATCTGAGCCACCGGGAAGGTCAAAGTAAGGTATGCCCGGCATTTTCTCAACTATTCCAGGCAGTATATGCTCAGCAGTGCAATTAGATAAAAAGTATTCAATTGCAGGTGTAAGAATCGGCAAAGAAGAAGTAAAAAGTCTCTACACGTATGATATGGAAATAGAGCAGGAAAACACCAGTGTTTCTATTTTGATTTCATTATGAATGACTGTGAGCATGCTTTTTCACTGAAATACTATTTTTTCACCTGTCAGGTTGGTAAAAATAGAAATGTCCGGCGGTACACCCCACTGTCCAGGCTGTGGGCAAACACACTGTTACACGTGACTGGTGGGGAGGCAAATCTGTGATCCACCTGCCGGCACACGCACACACTCTGACCCAGCAGTTCTCTTCTGAGAACGTGCCCTGAAGATGCTTTCTGCGGCGGGCGGGCTCTGGACGGTCCCCAGGCGCCCCGCGTCCTGGAGCTTCTGCTCCACGCCCCTTTCTTCCTCGAGTATTACCTGGACCTGAAGAAAGTGCCAGTCACTCAGTCATGTCCGACTCTTGGCGACCCCCTGGACTGTACTCCTCCAGGCTCCTCTGGCCATGGGATTCTCCAGGCAAGAATACTGGAGTGGGTTGCCATCCCCTCCCTCCAGGGGATCTTCCCAACCCAGGGATCAAACCCCGGTCTCCCACACTGCAGGCAGATTCTTTACCATCTGAGTTACCGGGAGTGACGCACCTCTCATTAACAGAATGTGATGAAAGGAATAGAAGGCAACATTTGAGATTAGGTTGCAAAAAGACTGTGTCTTAGGTCTTGCTCTGTCTTGCTCGCTCACATAGATGGAAGACAGACTCGAAGCCGTGCGCCACTGCAGACAACCCAGGAATTCAGGGCAGCCTCCAGCCAGGCAGGAAGTGAGGCTCTCAGCTCAGCACTGCAGAGGGCTCGCATCCCACACACAGCCCCCTGGGCGAGCTTGCACTCGGGTCCTCCTTCGGGTGAGACCACGGCCTGCTGGTACCTCGACCCAGAGCCAGGTGACCCGGCTGAGTTGTGCATGGATTCCTGATCCCCAGATTCTGTAAAGTGATAAACAGCTGCTGTTTTAAGATACTACATTTGGAAGTGACTTGCTATACAGTAGTAGCTAACTCATAACTCCAGGTATACATCTGTATGCACGTGTTTATGTGTATGTGTGGCTGGGTGCTCAGTTGCTCAGTTGTGTCCGACTCTTTGTGACCCCATGGACTGCAGCCCGCCAGGCTCCTCTGTCTGTGGGAGTCTCCAGGCAAGAACACTGGAGTGGGTTGCATTTCCTTCTCCAGGGATCTTCCCCACCCAGGGATCGAACCTGCATCTCTTAATTCTTCCGCATTGGCAGGCACATTCTTTATGGCTGAGCCACCAGACGTACATATGTATACGTATAATCAAAATGTGTATGTATGTGTACATGTATGTGTGTATATGTGTGAATATATGTATATATATTGTTATTCACTGTAGCATTATTTGTTGTTGAAAAAATGTAGGAAGAACCTAAGTAGTCATTGAGAAAACTGTTGAACACAAAGCAGCATTATTCAGCTGTTAAAAAAATAAGAAGGACTTCTAAGAACTGATATGGATATTCCAGGATATACTGCTAAGTGAAAAAAGTGAAATACACGAGTATTTAGTATCCTGTCCTCCTGTAAGAGAGAAGGGAGATGGGGGAAGGAACACATCTGCTCTTTGTGCAAAGGAAATGCAGATGCATAAACCAGACAGGAGATTAGGCACCAGTGCGGGAAGGGTGGAGAGTCAGAGGGGAGTGAGGGGGAGGGGGACATGAGATTAAGCACCAGCGAGGGAAGGGTGGAGAGGGGTGGGGGGAGTGAGGGGGAGGGGAGCGAGACACACTGTGTGTCTGGAATGACTTCCCCAGAATAGCACTTAGAATCAGCCAGCATTTGGGGCACCCGGCTGGGACACAACGTTCCAAAGGAGCCGATCGCTAACCTTTTGCGTTTGAAGAAAGGTTTACTGACCACACGGTGTAGCTCAGAACAGAGCGATCCACGCTCAGATATTTCACTGTCGTCCAGAACTGTGTTTCCTGCAGGGGAAAGGGCAACACACTCTGAAGTGCAGTGCGGTTAACCTATGATTGAGCAACTGTGCAAACACAACGCGGGGATGAAAACCAGGCTTCTCACCGTCAGGAGAAGACGTTATGACTTAAGCAAAGAGGAGGACGGAATGATGGGAGCTGAGGGAATAAACTCACAGGGTCCACAAATCGCCCCAGCTCTGTCGGCTTGGGTGGCCTAGAGGCAAGAACACTCCCGGGACAGTGGGCACACCTGGAGGCCAGATATTTGTTTCTGAGTATGAGTCTCCTTGGAAAACAGTTGGCTCGGCGTGGGGTTGGGAAAACACACCATGAGCCTGGAACATGCTATGGTGTCAGAAGTTAAGCAAGTGCTCCAAAAACGATGAGGGAACGTGGACAAAACACAGGAGCACCGCAGGCGAAATACGGGGCAATTTGAGCAACAAAATAAGCAATGACAGTGATTACTAAGCCACAGCATAAAATCAATACCCATAAGCCCATAGCATATCAATGAGAGATGAATGCATGACGGAAGACATACACAGGCACGCAGATGGTGGAGAGGGGACGGCTCTTCCTCATAATAGAATCACAAAGATATATGCAAATGATGGACAGAGAAAGTTGCCCTTAGGCTGACACCACAGTAATGAGGTCTGTAAGCCAGAACCACCACGGCAGGTGGCAGCACGGTGAGAAGTCATAGTTGAGTCTCAGTACATCGCCTCTCAGTGTGTGTGTGTGTGTGTTAGTCACTCAGTTGTGTCAGACTCTTTGTGACCCCATAGCCCACCAGGCTCCTCTGTCCACGGAATTCTCCAGGCCGGAATACTGGAGTGGGTCGCCATTCCCTTCTGCGGGGGATCTTACTGACCCAGGGAATCCAGAGGATCTTCCCGACTAAGGGAGAGAACCCGGGTCTCCTGTGTTGCAGGCAGATTCTTTTCACTGTCTGAGCCACCAGGGAAGCCCATAGGTGTGTACCAGTGACGAAGGAAAGCAGTGACTCTACAGTGAGGAAACCCCACGGACACCACCCGAATCATCAACATTAACAGAACAATCATTCTGATTGGTTCTAATTGGTTCCAAGACCCCCTCATAAGATGTCAATGTTATGTAAATAGTTGCAAGTATGAGAGCCACCAGGGAAGCCCATAGGTGTGTACCAGTGACGAAGGAAAGCAGTGACTCTACAGTGAGGAAACCCCACGGACACCACCCGAATCATCAACATTAACAGAACAATCATTCTGATTGGTTCTAATTGGTTCCAAGACCCCCTCATAAGATGTCAATGTTATGTAAATAGTTGCAAGTATGATGTAAACACTATGTAAATTGCGTTGGCAGTAGAAACTCAAGGTTTGCTTTTTGCAACTTTCCAGGAAAAAAAAATTTCTTCTTGTTTTCCTTCAACCTCCATAGGTGGAATCCACCAGATTTGAAACCCCTGTTTACAGAGGAAGACTCTAGACACCCTGTCGTTCTCAATAAGATGCAGAGAATTCTGCGGGATTTTTGCCTCAAAAACATCAGCTCAATGTAACTGTGAGGAAATATCAGATTATCCCAAAGCGAAAGACATTCCATGGAATCGCTTGCCAGAGATCTCCCACGTGCTCCGGTTGTGAAAGACACAGGAAGCCCACAGACACCCCCGGACCCTACCCCCCGGGGCTGGGGCTGCTGGTCACAGTGGGACCGGGTCCTGACTCAAAGGAGAGTGTCAGTGAGACAGTTGGAGACACATGAATAAAATTTCCACATGAATTTTCTGGTTTTGGTCACTGTGGTCTGGTGATGTAATATGTTAAGAGTGGGAGAAATTAGGTGAAGGATATGAGCAAAATCTAGACTTCCTTCCTTCCTACTTTTGCATTCCAGTCCCCTATAATGAAAAAGACATCTTTTGGGGGTGTTAGTTCTAAAAGGTCTTGTAGGTCTTCATAGAACCTTTCAGCTTCAGCTTCTTCAGCATTACTGGTTGGGGCATAGACTTGGATTACTGTGATACTGAATGGTTTGCCTTGGAAACGAACAGAGATCATTCTGTCGTTTTTGAGATTGCATCCAAGTACTGCATTTCTGACTCTTTTGTTGACCATGATGGCTACTCCATTTCTTCTAAGGGAATCCTGCCCACAGTAGTAGATATAATGGTCATCTGAGTTAAATTCACCCATTCCAGTCCATTTTAGTTCACTGATTCCTAGAATGTTGGCGTTCACTCTTGCCATCTCCTGTTTGACCACTTCCANGTTAGAGGACAGAAACTTCATTCTGTGGACACAACACAACCGGACGATCCTTCCGGAAAGCCCGGGGCACGCACCTGCCTTCCCAGGAGGACTCTGTGCTTTCTTCCATTTCCGCTGGCACCTGTGGGCTGGTCCCCAGGCAGAGCTGCAAGGTCAAGGCCAAAAGAAGTAAAGGGGAGGCTCCTGAATAAAGGAGGGGGGGCATGGGAGCGATGAGAGGGAGGAGGGGAAAGGGAATTTGTCCATCTGTCAGTTTTAGCAGCCAGTTCAATATTTGGGGTTTTCAATGAAACATACAAATCACTGAGCTCCCCTAGGCCATCGGTCTGTCTGCAGGGAGGATGGTGCTCCTTCTGATTTAAGTCGTGATCCCCTAGCAGCAGTTACCAGGCTGGGCTGGAATGACTCTGTCCCCAAGGGAGAGCCTGGAGCCCCCACACACCTGACTCTCCCGGAAGCAGCGATAGCCCAGAGCGGCTTGGCCCTCCGAGGCTTGCCCCAGACTTGAGGCTCTTTGGTGGCGAAATTACGCCATCTCGTGGCCTCGTGATATTCGAACGCTGAGGTGTGAGGACATGAAGACAAACACAGGCGGGGCTCACGGTGGCTGTCCGATCTACTTTCTGAAGTTCATTATTCCGGAGCGAAGACATCCTGCAGCTCCGTCTGCTTGGGGAGTGGAGTGCCAGGAAAGAGTGCTGGCTGCCCAGAGAGACCCCAGCTCACGCATCTGGGGGGCTAATATCCTTTGTACGAAGCAGTTCTTTCCTTTTACTCTTTGACTGTGTGTGTGCTAAGTCACTTCAGTCGTGTCCGACTCTGGGCGAACCTAGCCTGCCAGGCTCCTCTGCCCATGGAATTTCCCAGGCAAGAAGATTGCAGTGGGTTGCCGTGCTCTCCTCCAGGGGATCTTCCTGACCCAGGGGATCAAGCCCATGTCTCTTACATCTCCCGCATTGGTCGGGGGGTCCTTTACCATTAGCACCACCTGGGAAGACCCATCTGAACACAGATTTGAAACTCATTTTCTTATTCAGGGAATAGAACTTCCAAAAGCTGCAACCAACCAGAAGTACATGAAGTAATATTAATTCTATGTAGAAACATGAAGAATTTAAAATAAACAGCAGAAAACCTGAACAAGTTCATAGCAACTAAGGGACCAGGCTGAGAAACAAACACTGGTTTATATAAATAAATGATGTGAATGGTAGAAAATGAAGAGGAACTAAAAAGCCTCTTGTTAAAACTGAAAGAGGAGAGTGAAAAAGTTGGCTTAAAGCTGAGCATTCAGAAAACTAAGATCATAGCATCTGGTCCCATCACTTCCTGGCAAATAGATGGGGAGACAGTGGAAACAGTGTCAGACTTTATTTTTTGGGCTCCAAAATCACTGCAGATGGTGACTGCAGCAGATAAAGCAGGCAGAGACAAACATGAAGTGAATGGGCCATTTGAAATGACAGGGCTCAAACACAGACCCAACGTCGGTATAAGCGGTGCCCCGACCTGTCTGCAAGCTGCCTTCCTCTGCTTCAGCCAAGCCAGCTTCAAGGAGCTGGGGTGTGGGTCCAACATCACTTTTTGACCCCACTGTGGTCAGGAAACCCTTCTGGACACAGCAGCTGCACCCACACACTCCTCCTACGGCTGGACATGGCCACGGCCAGCCTGGGCTTGGCTCCCGACACTCACCGTGCGGGTGGCTCCACAGCGCTGCCCACCTTTCCACGGTCCCCAGGCTGACGGCCCCTTTCTGCATAACCTTGGTTTTGACTGGGTCCCTCTGCAGGAATGGCCACCTCGTGCCGGGTCACACGTGTACCCAGGGCCAGCCCCCACCTAATGACAGGTGGATGCAGAAGAAGAGCCTGGCCCTTTCCCCTCCACAGATTGCCCCCCGACCCCAGATGGGCCTGAGGCCCCGGCTGGGCCTCTATTCCAAGGTCTGAGTGCATGTCTGCCCCTATTGCCACCCACCAGGCTGGCCCTGAGTCTTGTGCAGACACCTGCTGCTCCGTCTCCATGGCGGCCCAGTTGGGACAGGTGGTAAGGACCTGACGTGTGTGTCAGGGAGCCTCACGCAGGTGTGGAAGCCGAGGGGCCGTCTCCTGTGTCTCCCCAGTCAGCGGGTTGAGAGTTGAGTCAGAGCCAGAGCGGAGAGGCAGGGATGCCCACCACAGGGGCACGACCCTCGGGCTCTGCAAGAGAGAGTTGAGGTGGAGAACGAAGAACGGAATCAGTATAGACCTGGGAACTGAAGTCGCTGGAGTTTGGCAGCAAATCCTTGTTTTTGTGCAAGTATCCCTCCAAACCACCCCCCTGAATAGAGCCGCCCCGGGCTCGCCCTGGCTGCCCAGTGGGGCCCAGCACGTGCACACTCACCATGTATATCTGTCCTCCCAGGGGCCCGCTACCCAGAAGCTTTCACTCCAGGGCCCAAGACTGTGCGTCCCCAACAAGCTCCCGGAACGTGCTACCTTCAGGGGCCTCTAACGTCGAAAGTTAAAATTCACCGTGCCCTGTTTTGTTTTTGCTCATTTCTGATCAAATATCATTTCAAAAATTCTTCATGGTGAGGTAGTATCTTTTTCTTTTCTGAACAAAGTACCAAGTAGAAAATAAAGGCACTTTAATCCACTAATCCCTTAAAGGGAAGATTATGTTATTCTTAATTGGACCATAAGTTAATCGCACTAATACACACTCGTTTTCTGTGGGTTGCGTCCTGGTTGCCATGGGAACATATTTTAACCATTTGTGCCGTCCTGCAGTCATGGGATATAGCAAACGGAGCAGGAAAAATAGATGATCAAATGCTGAATTTCCTTTTGCTTTTTAAAACATTTCAATGGGAAGATAATTGCCTTACACGGTTGTGTTGGTTTCTACCTACGTTTGCTTTTAAGCTAGCAACATCCAAAACTCGTTTATAGCTGGTTCATTAATTCGAAGCCGTGAGAGGTCCACTTGTGTTCAGAGGCCAGCAAAGGGGTTTCCTGCAGGTCTCGGACGGATGTGAATAGGGCGCCGGGAAGCCCCCCTCACAGCAGAGCTGAATCCACAGCAGCAGCGGTGTGATGCTGACCACACCACCTGTGGACAGAGGGGGAGGAAGAGCAGAGGCCCGTTCTCACCGGCCAGGCCCTCTCTGCTCTTGGGAGACAGGATTCAGGGATGGCATTTTCGCTCGTCAAGCAGTTGGAGGTGTAAAACCTTCTCCCGGAGAAGGCATAATGCCCAACAGATACTCAGAAAAAGAATCACCTTTGTGTCGTCCTTTGGAAAACCACATGTGAGTAAAACGGAGAAGCGGGATATTTTCCAACAGAGCAGACCCCTGGGGAACACACCCTTCCACTTCTCACTCGGGGGCTCACGTGGCTCAGCGCCGGGGCAGGGACCCTGGGTCAGGGCATGCTGGGCACCGCTGGACACCACTTAGCTGGCACATGGCCCAGGTTCCAGACCTGCTCAGCCGTGGAGGGAGGGCTGGTGGGCACCCGGGTGGAGGAAAGGCCTGGCTCATGTCAGCCGTTTAAATACCCAGCTTATTTTCCTATCTCTCACCAGCCCTCCGAGGGGGTAGCTACACACAAGATGGGCTCTGCACTGTTCATATACTGACAACTAGACTAGCTTTCTCCCCACAACTAACTTCAGATGGCAGATGGAGGCAACTTATGTCTCAGACTGTTTAAATGTACTCTAGTTATTGTTACTAGAGAAGGCAATGGCACCCCACTCCAGTACTCTTGCCTGGAAAATCCCATGGACGGAGGAGCCTGGTAGGCTGCAGTCCATGGGGTCGCTAAGAGTCGAACACGACTGAGCGACTTCACTTTCACTTTTCACTTTCATGCATTGGAGAAGGAAATGGCAACCCACTCCAGTGTTCTTGCCTGGAGAATCCCAGGGACGGGGGAGCCTGGTGGGCTGTTGTCTATGAGGTTGCACAGAGTCAGACACGACTGAAGTGACTTAGCAGCAGTTATTGTTACTCATGACAGTCCCTGGGACAGCAAGGAGATCAAACCAGTCCATCCTAAAGAAAATCAACCCTGAATAGTCATTGGAAGGACTGATGCTGAAGCTGAAGCTCCAATATTGATGTGAAGTGCTGACGGATTGGAAAAGACCCTGATGCTGGGAAAGATTGAAGGTGGGAGGAGAAGGGGACAACAGAGGATGAGATGGTTGGATGGCATCACTGACTCAATGGACATGAGTTTGAGTAAACTCCGGGAGTTGGTGATGGACAGGGAGGCCTGCGTGCTGCAGTCCATGGGGTTGCAAAGAGTCAGACAATTTAGTGACTGAACAATAATTGTTACTCATTTATTCATTCTGAAAATATCCTCTGAGCATCTATCACAGGGTGGGGTCTGGACACAAGGCTGCCCTCGGCCAGGCAAAGCCAGGGAGAGACTGTGACCCTGCTTAGGGACGGCCACAGCAGCACGGAGAGCTCCAGGCAGGGGACCCTGCTCACGTTGTAGGAGGTCCGGGAGGGCTGCCCAGAGGAGGAGGCCGAGGAGATCGAGGGAGCTGGCCAAGAAAGGAAATCTGGAGGAGCTTGGGGTGGGTGGGGCACACGGGAGCAAGATTTCAGTCAATGAGAACAGGGTAGAAAGGCCTGTTGGTGGGCCTGTGGCTTCTGCAGGCTGAGCAGGGAGAGCTGGCTGAGCTGTGGGTCTGTGTGGGTGCTACAGGGTGTGTGTGTGTGCATGGAAAGGCAGTTGTGACGTGTAGGACTGCAGAGAAGAGCTCCGCGAGTTACCCGGTTTATCCCGTCTTTTGTTACTTCGATAACATCCTTCACTCTGAGGACGGAGGGGAGTTGTTGGAGGCTCTTCAGCAGAGGAGTGAGATGAACAGGCTTAAAACGACCTCCATGCCATGTGCGGACAACCGCCGGAGCGGGACCGTCTAGGCGGATCGGCTGGAGCTGACGTTGGCCACCTCTGAGCCGTGTGTCTCCCGGGACGGTAGTGTTCTCACGTGTGGTTTACTGGCCCCCACATCTGCCTGCCCTGGGGGTGGGCGGTCTGGCGATCATCTCAGGGTCCCTGCTGACTCAGGAGAGAGAGGGGATGGTGCCGGGCTCCTGTTGCAGTGGGACCCTCAGAGCATCTGTTCGCAGGGATGTCGTCAGGGATGGCACAAAGGAATTGGGGCCTCTCTGGGGCCACAGGGAGCATCAGAGCTAAGGCTGTTTCCCTAAAGGCTTACCTCTTCTCTGCTCATTTCACCCACATCCTTTGAGGTGTGCGTGCATGCGTGTGTGCTAAGTTGGTTTAGTACACACTGTGGAGGTGTTAGTCACTCAGTCGTGTCTGACTCTTTGCGACCCTATGGACTGTAGCCCGCCTGCCCATGGGATTCTCCAGGCAAGAATACTGGAGTGGGTTGCCATGCTCTCCTCCAAGGGATCTTCGCAACCCACAGATTGAACTCTCATCTCTTATGTTTCCTGCACTGGCAGGCAGGTTTTTTTTTTTTTTTTTACCACCACCGCCATCTGGGAAGTCCATCTTTCTAGGCGAAACAGTGACAGACTTTATTTTCTTGGGCTCCCAAATCACTGCAGATGGTGACTGAAGCCATGAAATTCAAAGACACTTGCACCTTGGAAGAAAAGTTATGACCAACCTAGACAGCATACTGAAAAGCAGAGACATTACTTTGCCAACAAAGGTCCGTCTAGTCAAGGCTATGGTTTTTCCTGTGGTCGTGTATGGATGTGAGAGTTGGACTGTGAAGAAGGCTGAGTGCTGAAGGATTGATGCGTTTGAACTGTGGTGTTGGAGAAGACTCTTGAGAGTCCCTTGGACTGCAAGGAGATCCAACCAGTCCATTCTGAAGGAGATCAGCCCTGAATATTCATTGGAAGGACTGACGCTGAGGCTGAAACTCCAATAATTTGGCCGCCTCATGTGAACTGACTCCTTGGAAAAGACCCTGATGATGGGAGGGATTGAGGGCAGGAGGAGAAGGGGACGACAGAGGATGAGATGGCTGGATGGCATCACGGACTCGATGGACATGAGTTTGAGCACGCTCCGGGAGTTGGTGGTGGACAGGGAGGCCTGGCGTGCTGCAGTCCATGGGGTTGCAAAGATTTGGACACGACTGAGCAGCTGAACTGAACTGAACTGTCCCCAATTCCTTCTCTTCCACCCACACCTTGACGGCTGGTCCTGACCCTCTGCTTGGGAGCAGCCTCACAGCCTTAATGGGAAACGGACTTCATTCACTCAGAGGCATCTGGGGCCTCGGTCCTCACGCAGGAAAAGCTCGGTGTTACATTTTGTACCAAGGTGTTCAGTCATGCCCAGAGGAGCAATTAAGATGAGCTGATAAGACAGAGCAGGTGGCCAGTGATGAACTGCTATCAGCTCTATCCCGAGTTCTGCACTCTTTCTAAGGTACTTCTAGCTGCACAGGGACTCAGATTTGAGTGTAATTTCCTGGCTGAATTATTACTGGAGAGTGTCTGATACAACTTTCTACCAAGTACTGTATGAAATCTAAGAAATGAGAATAGGAAATTTGAGATGCTTTATATTATCTTTGTTTCGAGATGCTTAAATGTTGCCATGGGGTTGGGTTCCCACGTACCTCTCCCCAGGCCCCTCTGGGAAGCCAGCCCCTGCCACTACTGTCAGCTGGTGGAGGGGTGGTGGTTTGTGCATGGACTTCTTGCGGGGAGGGGTCCTGAGGTGGGGTGGAGAGGCCTCTGAGGGCTGCTCTGGGCCCGGGCTTGTCTGCAGAAGAGACCACGTGTTCCCTGGTGGGGACCTCCTCCTCCCTGACTGGGGGCTCTGCCCCTGGGACCTGTGTTTGCCTTTGACACCCCTGCTCCCCTGTGGTCAGGTGAAGGGATGGAGGGAGAAGGGACGGACAGCAGGTGTGGAGACCCCTCCACTGACCCCCCAGCAGGACTAGAGGAAAGCGGGGACTCTTATCTCAGGGCCCAGAAAAGACTCTCGAGCTTTGTGTCTCTCCTCTTGGAACCTTCCTGTCCCACTGCCTTGTGTGTGAAAAGGCCATTAGCTCTGGAAAGCTCTGTGTCTGAGAGGCAGGAAGAGGAAGGAAGTAGGCAGCTCCTGGCTTTTGTTCTAGGATTATGGGCGAGAGGTTGGTTTCCTTACAGACTGTTCACCAGGATGTGTCTGCCAAACATGTCACACAGGAGTCTGCAAACAGGGACACTTTATCTGGGGCCTTAAGAAGGGCAATTTGGAGACACAGATTCAGGGTAACCCCAAAGGAGAAAGGATCAGGGGCTTCTAAAGACACAAAGCCAGGGAAAAAAAGGAAAAGAAAGAAGAAAAGGAGGCAGGAAGATAATGAGAAGGTGCCTGGAGAGGACTGTGACTGACGGATGCCGAGTCAGAAAAGATCTGTCCTTAAGGACGCCTTTGTCCTTTAGGATAAATGTTTGTCCTAAAATCATGTTTTCGGGCCGGCGTCCAATAAGCAGATAGACGGCCCCAAGTCATTTTAGGGTAACTGTCCTGGAATCTTGGGGATTCCCAGGGTGTGCAGTGGTAAAGCGCCCGTCTGCCAGTGCAGGAGCCACAGGAGACGCGGGTTTGATCCCTGAGTTGGGATGATTCCCTGGAGGGGGAACTGGCAACCCACGCCAGTATTCCTGCCTGAAGAGTTCCACGGACAGAGGAGCCCGGGTGGGTTCCAGTCCGTGGGGTGGCAAAGAGTCGGACACGACTGAGCCCGGCCGCCTCCTGCCTGCAGGTCTGACATCTTGCCTTTCCAGCAGGTGTTCCGGACAACTTCATCAGGTCAAGAGGTCAGGCCCTCCTCCAGGCGGAGGCAAGCGAGTCATCTTCCTCTGCGGCCTCCCAGCTCCATGTCACAGAGCTTGCTGAGCAGTACCGACTCCGTTTAGATTTTCCTTCCACCTATGGGAAGGGAGACAGGGAACCAGAGCAGGAATTCCACATGATGAAACAACAGTCATGATTATAATCGCGAAGCCCAACACTGATGCAGCACTTGCCGTCTACACCTGCAGTCGGTTCTTATTATCTGCATGTTATGTTTGACAAAGTGCCACAAACACTGCTCCTAGGAGAGACATAGGTCAGGTTCCTGTGAGCTTGTGAGAGCACTTTCCTCAAATGATCAGCCTACAACCTCGCCTGATGTACTTCTGTTTAAAAACTTCTTAGCACACATTATTGATTCATTCATGTGGAACTCACAACCATCAGCGTATCACTCAGCCTGAACGCAGCTTCTCTAAGACACATTCCCCTCCATAAGCTTTCTTGTGCTTAGGGCACAAGGCAGCACTTCAGCACAAGGCTTGGGGCCTGTTTTAAACAGTGAGATCACCGACAAAAGGCGCAAATGTGTGAAAAATGTGGCAGTAAGCAGACCATGAAAGTGTCGCTTGTTTGCAGAATGAGCAGAAACAAGGAGGCACAGCACAGTCTGGCTCCACCCCAGCCTGACTTGAGTGCTGGGTGACCAGCTTTTCACACCTCTGCACCTGCCCCCAGTCACTGAGAACGTGCATGCAAGTATTAACTTTGGGTTACAAACAAACTTTGGCCAGTGGGTGAATTTACAATATAGAACCCCTGAATAAAGAGGGTCAGGAGATGTATTATTTTTATTTTGTCCATAACAACCCTGCAAGATAGGAATCACGATTACCTTGATTTTCACATGACATTGTGAAAGGGGAGTGGAGGTTGATTTGCCCCCAACATCACAGCTATGTAACAGGGGCGTCAGGACTCGAGCCCAGGCCAGCTGACTCCAGAGCCTAGACTCCATCATCGTTTCCAGTGGGTTATGCCTTCAGTGCATTTTATGCAGTATTTTTTTTTTTTTGGAAACTAAGTTTGACTCACAGGGCATGAGAAGTGAGAAAGTCTGGATCACACTCTTAAATCTCCAGTATTCTAAGTAAAATTTCTTAAACCCAGGTACAGTTTGAAAGATGTGAAATTGCCCTTTTCAGGTTAAATAGTCAGACATTGGTAAATTCACATGGTTCAGCCTCACATATCCTTGGAAAGCTTTCTCCCCATTAGTAGAGGTAGTTTATTTCATCATTCTGTATACACAAAATTCAAGTTACTATACTTCAAAAGGAAAAATTTTAAAAACGGGATAGATATACTCTTTTTGTTAAATAGAAGCATAGAGGTGTACCATTTTACAGCATTGATGCTTTTGAACTGTGGTGTTGGAGAAGACTCTTGAGAGTCCCTTGGACTGCAAGGAGATCCAATCAATCCATTCTGAAGGAGATCAGCCCTGGGATTTCTTTGGAAGGAATGATGCTAAAGCTGAAACTCCAGTACTTTGGCCACCTCATGCAAAGAGTTGACTCACTGGAAAAGACTCTGATGCTGGGAGGGATTGGGGGCAGGAGGAGAAGGGGACGACCCAGGATGAGATGGCTGGATGGCATCACGGACTCGATGGACGTAAGTCTGAGTGAACTCTGGGAGTTGGTGATGGACAGGGAGGCCAAAGAGTCAGACACGACTGAGCGACTGAACTGAACTGAACTGTGTTCATCTATTTTCTGATCTTTTTAAATTAAGGAAAAAAGGGGAAGATCTCACACTTTAGTATAAATAGGCCAAATATAAGTATTTCCACCTAAAAGATGCTTTATCAGAGCAAGCGCATCATGTTTTTCTAGGGGTCTTATGTTTTCTATCTCATTGAGATTAGATAAAATTCTACTAAAGACAGTAAGGATGGACAATAAAAGTTTTGGGGACTTCACCTTTTAAATGTGAGATTTTAGGGAAGGAATAAAGTAGGTGATTTAATAAGCAGAACAGTAAGCAGGCATCTTCATCAGGATTTTCATCACCAAACTGGAAGGCGAAACGCATCCCCTGATGATCTTGGAAGGAGCTCCATGGGCTTTCCTGGTGGCTCAGCAGTAAAGAACCTGCCTGCCAGTGCAGGAGAGGCAGGAGACTGGGGTTCGATCCCTGGGTCGGGAAGATCCCCTGGAGAAGGGAATGGCAGCCCGCTCCAGTATTCTTGCCCGGGAAATCCCATGGACAGAGGAGCCTGGTGGGTGACGGTCCATGGGGTCACGACTCAGAATTGGGCACGACTGAGTGCACACCCAAGATTCAGTGTAACTCGCTGTACAGGAAGCCCGAGTTTCTCCTCTCTCCTCAGCACGGTAGAGAACGAGAGAAAAAAGGCAGTAGCTCATTGCTAGTGTCCACCCACCCAGGGCAGGTGGAGAACTGTGTTTACGCTGTTCAGAGGTCTGCAGTGTTTATGCACAACTGGAAAGGTGGGTTGGATGAGCTATTCCTCTTACAGGTAGGGTTTCGCTCTTACAAACTTAAACACCTCTCACAAGGAAAAAGGAAGAAGGCAGCAGCCTCTTGCTTTTTCTTGAGACAATATGAAGTACAGTTGACCCTTAAACAAAACAGGTTTGAAATACACAGGTCCACTTAAACTTGGACTTTTTCCAAAGTAAATACTACAGCACTACCGAGTCCTCAGCTGGTTGAGCCCAACATGCAGAACTGTGGACACAAAGGATCCGAAGATAGAGACGATTCACACGTGACAGCCCGGCTGTAAGCTATACAACAGTTTTAGACTACAGTTTGCACTGACGCACCTAGCCCCCACATTGTTCAAGGCACAAGAAGGCTACTCTTTAAGACTGAACCCTTGTCCCTGTTTTCACATTGTACTAAATTGCTCAGTGGTGTCCGACTCTTTGCGAACCTATGGACAGTAGCCCATCAGGCTCCTCTGTCCGTGGGATTCTCCAGGCAAGAATCCTGGAGTGGGTTACCATGCCCTCCTCCAGGGGATCTTTCCGACCCAGGGATCGAACCCGCGTCTCTTACATCTCCTGCACTGGCAGGCGGGTTTCTACCACTAGCATCCCTGGGAAGCCCGTTCTGATACTAGCCCCCAGCATTCTTCCATGAGGCCTGGAAGGGGGTCTACGGCACGGGGCCTCGGGTCTGCAGCGCTGGACAGGAGTCTGCAGAATCAGATTCTGGTACAGACACTGGACGTGCATCTGGGCGCTGGATCTCTGGCCTGCAGTACTGGACGGGCGCCTGCAGTAATGCATGTCCGGTCTGCAGAGCTAGACTTCTGGTCCGGACACTGGACCCCTGGTCTGCAGGCCTGGACCTGGGTCCGAGGCACCGGCGTCTCGGACACCCGTGAGGATCCACGTTCATGGGCCTATTCATCCAACCAGCAATCGCCACGCGCCCGCTGGGTCCCGACTCCTGGAGGTGGGGGATAGGCAGCGCCGGCTAAACCCGAGCGCAGCGGAACCCCCCTCTGCGCGTCGCAGAGTAGCCGCTCCGTCTCCGGGGGGCCGCGGGCGGGCGGCGACCTCAGCCCCGACGCGCCGCCCCAAGCCCCGCCGCAGCCCGCCCTCCGCAGCCGCAGGGGCCCCGACGGGCGGGCGGCCGAGCCCCGCGCGCGTGCGCACGCCAAGAGGCCGGCCCCCGGGGGCGGGGCCGGCGCGCCGGAAGCCGGAGACCGGGACTTCCGGCCGGCCGGAAGCGCCTCGACTTCCGGGGTTTC
>SJXO01004841.1:226212-243556 GCA_006408615.1 Connochaetes taurinus
GGGCCCGCTCCGCTGCCGCCCCCCTGCCCCGGAGGCCCGCCCGGCCGCGCCGCCGCCCCCCGGCCTCGCCCGGCGCCCCGCGCCCGCCGTGGGCTCTGCTCCCAGGCTGGCGGCGCGGTGCGGGCGGTCCCCGAGCGGGAGCGGGCCCCGCGAGGCTCCGCCGCCGCCGCTGGCCCCTGGAGTTAAGGGAGGGGTGGTGAGGGGCTGTCTAGTCCTGTGGAAGGAGGGGCACTGGAGGGAGAGAAAGAAAAAACAAACCTAGGTCGCTGAGAAGTGAAATAATACGGAATCAGAAGCTGTCTGTTGAGCTCTATTAAGAGATTTAACAAAAAACAAAAAGACCCTTGTCTCTGTGGTTTACCCACGAGACTTGATCAGGGTTACTTCCTCTATTTAGAGGGTTAAAAATAGTGCGGCAGGAACTGCTGTGTAAGTATCTGTGTTATTTGCCTGCAGACAAATTCATGCTTGCCTGTCACCGAATTGGAACATTTAAAAGGATGCGGTATTACAGAAAGACCTTTTATTTGTCGCCTCTCCTGTCCTAACTTGCTTCCTTGTGGTCATAATTGTTCCGCACCTCTAGTGAACAGGATTCTGGACGACTCTGAGGGTTCAGAGACTAAAAGAAAGCGTCTGCTCTAAATGAACTCTAACCAGTTTAGCAAATCATAACCTTAACATAAGAAACAGTAAATAGTAATATGAGAAACG
Source organism: Connochaetes taurinus (assembly GCA_006408615.1). Classification (NCBI taxonomy): domain Eukaryota; kingdom Metazoa; phylum Chordata; class Mammalia; order Artiodactyla; family Bovidae; genus Connochaetes; species Connochaetes taurinus. Next base: position 226,927 of record SJXO01004841.1, read on the forward strand.
TCCTTTAGGCACTGCTGCCCAAAGGCGAGCCCCCGCAGCACCCACAGGCGCCACCCCCGCTCGTTTATTGAACCACTGTTTTTTGCTTCCCTTTTTGCTCCAGATCTGTGCTATACAAGCAGCAGCCCTAGCAACATGCAGCTATTTCAATTTAAATTAATTAGAATTAAATAAAATTTAAAATTACTTGCAGCCACATCAGCCACGTTTCAGGTGCTGGCTAAGCGTGGAAGTTAGTGGCTGTTGCATAGGACATTGCAGGCTTGGGACATGCCACTCGGGAAGTCCTGTTGAGCTGCCCTAAAACCGTGGGGACGGGAGGGTAAGGGTGCCTCTTCTCTTGAGCCCACTCTCTAGAGGGGAGAAAGATTATATAGAGAAGTCACTGATGGAAGCTGGGAGTGACTGGAACGGACATGTGCTGTGAGTTCAGAGGAGGCGGTCATTTATTCGTTCAACAAATATTTTGGTACCTACATGTGTTTGATTTGGCTTCCCCCACATGGAATTTATATTTTAATTGGGAAAAGCAGTTAATAAACAAGTAAAGATAAAAATATGTCAGTCAGTGGTAAGCGCCATGGAAGAAGGTAAAGCAGGTTGAGGAGGTTGGGATTGCCTGATTGTGTTGGACGGTCATTGAGGGCCTGTCTGTCAGGGTGACATTACAGCGTCCCTCCGAAGAGTCCCCGGGGTACCTGGGCAACTCATGCAAATGTAAATCCTGAGAACAGTGCTCAGCTTGTTGAAGGCCAGTAAAGAGGCCGGATTGTCTGGAGCGCAGGGAGAGCGCAGTTGGGCTCCAGATTACGTGGGGTCTTGCAGGACCCAGTGAGGGTTTCAGCTTTTACTCACGGCGCTGAGGAGCCGTGGGCAGAACGGGGATGTGCCTGACTTGGATTTTAAAGGATCGCGCCGGCAGGCCCGTGGAGGACAGACGAGGGGCAGAGGACTCTGGAAGTGGCCCTGGGGAGAGACCACTGGCTGGATCAGGGAGATGGGAGTGACGGTGGTTTGAAGTGAGAGTGGCCAGGCTCTGTAAATGGCTTGGGTGTGGAGCTGGCGGGGTTAGTGGTGGATGGGTTGGATGCGTGAGCACTCAAGGAGCCAGGGGCGCCTCTGGTTTTGACCTAAGCAGCTGGAGAGAGGGAGTCTCCCTTAGCTGGGCCGTGGTAGGCGCAGGTGGTAGGGCGGGGAGTGGGGAGAGTCTGGGTGTTGAGTCTGAGATGCCAGCTGCTGAGTGGAGAGGCGGGAAGGCTGCTGGCTGTGAGGTGCTGGAGGAAGTACTCACGAGAACCAAGGGATTGTGGGTAGGCAGACCAGAGATAAGGCTCGGGTTTGACCTCTGGGCCTTTCCAGCGTGAGGAGCTCAGGAGAGGGGGGCAGCCAGGGAGGAAACAGGGAACCTGGAGAGGGCAAGGGCTGGGGGGTAGAGACCAGATCAGTTCATGTGAGAGCCAAAATTGAAGGGGCTCACTCAGCCGGCAGTCACTTTGGCCTCTGGCTAAAGCCGGAGGACACGCCAGCTGCCTTGGGCTCCGTCTTCCCCCAGCGGTGGGTGTTGATCAGGGGTCTGGTGGGGCAGCGAAGGCCAGGGTCAGGCAGTTTTATGGCCTCCGAGGTCAGGGGAGAAGGGCAGGGACTGAGGGATGAGTCTGCAGGGCCCCTCCCCTGCCGCCCGGCTCTCCTGAGGGCCTTGGGGCTGGGAGTGCAGGGGATGCAAGGACAGGCCAGCCACCCATCCCTGACAGCGGGCAGGGGCTGTGCACCAGGCCTGCACCTTCTCCCAGCTCCTTTTAATCAAGAGCCAGACCCCTCGCCTGGCACTTAACACAGGCCCCCAGGAGCCCGCAAGAGGGCCTGTGTTAAGTGTTAACTTTGTTGAGTGAATCAGTGAATGAAGGAGCGGAGGCTGCAGGGTGAAGTCATGCTTTCTGTGTGTTTAAGGTAGAAGAGGCTTAAGCATGTCCAGTCCCTGATGGTCAGTGGTGTAGGGGGTGGGGGTGGTGTCTACAAGGCAGCGTGGCTTTCTGTTGACCTTGGGGAGAAATCTGACTGGGTCAGGTCTCTGGGAGGTCAGAGGGCGTGGCACCTAACCTTGCGGCTAGGTTGAGCTTTGCCCTCTGTGGTGGTGGGAACAGGAAGAGGTGAGGGTCCCAGGCGAGCCTGGTGGTGGTCGGGCGTCTGTTCTCTGTGGCAGATGGAGGAAGCCCAGGGAGGAAGCCCTGGTGCCAGCAGAGGCGCCTGGCAGAACTGGAGCCTGAAGTGGCAGTGGGGCGGAGTGGTCAGCGGTGGTGGAATGGGAAGGCAGGGTGCCGTGGACAGCCATGTGCAGGGGAAGCCCAGCAGGCTGGGGCCAAGGCTCTGGAAGTGCAGATGCCCTGCTTTGATGTCCTGTTGTGCGTGACTGCTCAGAGGACGAGCAAGGAAGGCTTGAGTCCTGAGGGGGTGTTGCTGGGTGGATGGAGAGAAGGGGAGCCTTTGCTGTCTCTTGAAGCGAGGCACCCTGCCACTTGTGCTGGAAAGAGGGGGCTAGCGGAGCGGTGAGGCGGGAGCCCAGGGGGACGTCACGGCTGGAGAGCAGCGGCCTGGGCTTGGACACGGGGTCGTTTCAGGGCGTGAGAGACCCTGGGTCCCCGAGGGGCGGGGAGCAGAAAGGCTGGGCTGTCAGTGGATGCAGCAATCGGCCCAGGCTCTGCTAGGAGGGGGCAGGACCTGCGGTTGGGGTCCTGGTGAGAGAGGGTGACCGGGAGAGGGACCCGGAGGGCTCGGGCCGCGGCCCCGTGGGGAGGGTGTGCACGCCTGCTTCCCCTGCTGTCGTCTGGGCGGCTCCGTGTTCTCGCCGTCTCTGCAGGCGCAGCTCTGGGAGCTCAGTGCTCGGCGGTTCCCTTGACTCGTGGGGTGGTGGCCTGGGAGGTGGGCTCCGGCCGCCAGTGCCTGCCCCGCGCAGGTGTCCACATCCCGACTCCTCCATCCCCGTGGTCCGTTCCTTCACCAGCAGTACCGGTGCTGCTGGGAGGATGTTTTCCTCCATTGTTTCCGACTCATTTTTCTCTTCTTAATAAATTTCTAATTGCAGGTGCTGTTGATTTCTTGCCGCCAGAGGACGGCAGAGGACAGGAGGGTCGCTCCTGCTTCATGAGCTGTACTCTTTGCTTCCTCTCCCTTTGATAACAAGTGAAATGACTGGTGGCAATTTTAGTGTGTATTTCTCTTCTAAGACTCAATGTATGAGATCCAAGCACTTGCTGCTTTTGCTGGGCCCCTTCCTGATCCAGGTCGGACCACACGTGGCACCTACCAGCTCATGCTAACGCCATCTGTCTGCGGGGTCAGGGCTCAGGCCTGTTTTTTTGGCACTATAGATGGACATTGTAACGTTTTCCCAACATTACAATGTGAGTTAAGCTATCTGTGATATGTTTTTGTGTCCTGGACAATCTGCAGGGCTTGGGACAAGTCATTTGCTGTGGATCGAATATTCCAAATTTGCAAATGGAAAAAATTTGTCTGGCAGATGACAATAAGAGAAAAAATATCTGCTGTTGTACAAAGGGCTGTGCTGAAACCAAGTCAGAAAAGACCACAGGGTGATTGAAGCTTGAAAGAAAGTGAACACAAACCCTGGGTCCTCACTCCCTGCTGAGTCCCGCCCCCGCCCCCCATGGGTCCTCACTGACCACTTAGGAACCCTGCCCCGGGACACCGTTTCTAACCTCTCACAGACCAGCAGATCGTTTCCTGTGTGGTGTGCCGTCTTCAGGGTTCATTCTCTCCCATGTGGTTAAAATGTACTTGATGTGTATTCTTCCTGATTGGAAAAAAAACGGAATTTTAGCTGTTATTATAGGCAAGTCCATTCTTTGTTTACAGTGGTCAGTTTCAGTATAAACAGATGACATTGCTGGAAACGAGACTGTTTGTAAAGCAAACTTAAAAAACATTTAAAACGCGTTGAAATAGTGATGGATGTTACGTTGGCGGAATCTTGATTTAGTTGTTTTTATCTACTTTTCATGCTCCGTACGGATTCACAGACTAATCTGTTGAGGTAAGGAATGTAGACAAAAGTATTTTCAGCTTTTGCATACAAAAACTCTATTTTTGCTTCTTTATTTTTGAAAATACATTATAAGCATGTGGTCTTTTAAGTATATGGTAATACATGTTAGAAATTTAAATTTTGAAATATAAATCCTTATTGTATATTTCTCATTTTCTTGAAACAGCCAGTGTTGATACTTTCTCAGCCTTATTGGGAAATAAATTGTAATAACGCATTTAGCGATATAAATACGTATTTACCACTTGCAACAATGTAGGTGAACCTAGAGGGTGTTAAACTTGGTGGAGAGAGAGGCGGACGCTACTGCTATCACTTACACACGGAATCTTAAAAATGTGCCGCGTGTAGGCAACCAGACAGAAACNTGTTAGAAATTTAAATTTTGAAATATAAATCCTTATTGTATATTTCTCATTTTCTTGAAACAGCCAGTGTTGATACTTTTTCAGCCTTATTGGGAAATAAATTGTAATAACGCATTTAGCGATATAAATACGTATTTACCACTTGCAACAATGTAGATGAACCAAGAGGGTGTTAAACTTGGTGGAGAGAGAGGCGGACGCTACTGCTATCACTTACACACGGAATCTTAAAAAATGTGCCGCGTGTAGGCAACCAGACAGAAACAGACTCACAGGCGCGGAAAACAGCTGGCTGCTACCAGTGGGGAGGGGAAGTGAAGGCAAGACAGGGCAGAGGCGGGAGATGCAGCTGCTGTGCGTCGAGTAGATGAGCAGCTGAGATCCACACAGCACGGGACAATACGGCCGCTGTTTTCCAGTAACTTTAAAGGGAATATAATCTATAAGAGTATTCAATCACTGTGCTGTACACCGAAACTAAGGTTACCGACCGACTGTACTTCCTGTAAAGAAAATGTGTACTTCAGTCATGACTGGTGCCAGACTGTCGTATGAAACATACGGGGTACTCAGCCTTATTGGGAAATAAATTGTAATAACGCATTTAGCGATATAAATACGTATTTACCACTTGCAACAATGTAGGTGAACCTAGAGGGTGTTAAACTTGGTGGAGAGAGAGGCGGACGCTACTGCTATCACTTACACACGGAATCTTAAAAATGTGCCGCGTGTAGGCAACCAGACAGAAACAGACTCACAGGCGCGGAAAACAGCCGGCTGCTACCAGTGGGGAGGGGAAGTGAAGGCAAGACAGGGCAGAGGCGGGAGATGCAGCTGCTGTGCCTCGAGTAGATGAGCAGCTGAGATCCACACAGCACGGGACAATACGGCCGCTGTTTTCCAGTAACTTTAAGGGGAATATAATCTATAAAAGAATTCAATCACTGTGCTGTACACCGAAACTAAGGTTACAGACCGACTGTACTTCCTGTAAAGAAAATGTGTACTTCAGTCATGACTGGTGCCAGACTGTCGTATGAAACATACGGGGTACGCTTTTCCCATATGATTTGGTTAGCGTCTGCATGACATCCTGGAATGTTTTTGCTCTAGAGTTAGTTATCATTTCAAAGCGTGTTTTTAATAACTTAGGTCTAGGAAATGCAGGCTTTCGTGAGTGAGCTTTATTTATTTATTTATTATAGGCACGTCCGTTCTTTGCTTACAGTGGTCAGTTTCAGCATAAGCAGATGACATTGCTGGGAACAAGATGGTGAAGCAGATTGAAAGGACATTTGAGGCGTGTTGAGATAGTGATGGATGCTACGTTGGCAGAATCTTCATTTAGTTGTTTTTATCTACTTTTCACACTGGTTTCAAATGAGCTTTTTGTAACTGAAGTTGTCGGGGTGCCCTGTGGCAGAGCCTGATGGTGGCACCCCAGGTCCTGGCCATTGGGCGGATGTACCCGTTGCCCATCAGCTCACAGCTGTCCCCTTGGGCCGGCTCTGGAGTCGCGTGGCTTGCTGGGCCCTGCTTGTGACACACGCTCCGCCGCCCCCCGCCCCCTGCATCCAGAGCAGCTGGCGGGAGGTGAGTCGCAAAAGGTCATCGGGCCTCATGGCTGGATGGACAATGGGGTGTAATGTTCACTGAGTGCTAGCTGAGGTCACGGCTTTGCCCCTCCCCTTCTCTGCCCAGCCTCTCTGAGTCCTCGGGGCTTCCCCTGGGACTGGCTCCCACAGGACCATCGAGTCAGGCTCTGCGTGCAAGAATCTGGCCCAGACGTCCTCAGACACGAGACAGAGAAGGGTGTGTGTCCCGACTCCACCTCAGCACCCGTCAACAGTTTGCCCGTCTTGTTTCATCTTTCCCCTGGCTTTTTAATCAGTGAGCATTTTATAATGTGTCTCATCGCGTATGCATCAGTGCTCCTCCTGGCCCTCACAGTAAGAGTTTTCCAGAAACAGTGCTGTTATCTCATCTGCAGAGGTGACAGCATCTCCGGGACGGCCCGATCCCCAGACTGTTTATATTCCCCTTCACAGCCGAGGAGTCCTCATATTCTTAAGCCACACCACTATGTGCAAAGTAAAACAGGTTCATCGTCTGTTAAAGTGAAGATTTGCTTTAATGTCATATAAAGCATCAGATTGGCCAAGTGGTGATTTAAAAACATGTTCTAATTCCCCTTCCTTAAGGTGCTTGATGCCTCGACACTTAGTTTCAACACCAGGCTGAAGTGGTTTGCCATATGCTTCGTCAGTGGCATCTTCTTCTCCATCCTTGTGAGTTAAGCTTTATGTTGCTTGATAATTTCTGCTTTGTGTGAGACTAAGCATTCCATTTATCTGGACTATTTTGATGGGACTTATTTAGTCACTTGAAATAAAGGGGTAGAGATCAATAAAAAGATGTAGAGACTAATATTTAGGGGGGTTTATGGATTGTTAAAATAAATTCACTGAAGAAAAACAGCCCCTCCCCTTCTCTGCCCAGCCTCTCTGAGTCCTCGGGGCTTCCCCTGGGACTGGCTCCCACAGGACCATCGAGTCAGGCTCTGCGTGCAAGAATCTGGCCCAGACGTCCTCAGACACGAGACAGAGAAGGGTGTGTGTCCCGACTCCACCTCAGCACCCGTCAACAGTTTGCCCGTCTTGTTTCATCTTTCCCCTGGCTTTTTAATCAGTGAGCATTTTATAATGTGTCTCATCGCGTATGCATCAGTGCTCCTCCTGGCCCTCACAGTAAGAGTTTTCCAGAAACAGTGCTGTTATCTCATCTGCAGAGGTGACAGCATCTCCGGGACGGCCCGATCCCCAGACTGTTTATATTCCCCTTCACAGCCGAGGAGTCCTCATATTCTTAAGCCACACCACTATGTGCAAAGTAAAACAGGTTCATCGTCTGTTAAAGTGAAGATTTGCTTTAATGTCATATAAAGCATCAGATTGGCCAAGTGGTGATTTAAAAACATGTTCTAATTCCCCTTCCTTAAGGTGCTTGATGCCTCGACACTTAGTTTCAACACCAGGCTGAAGTGGTTTGCCATATGCTTCGTCAGTGGCATCTTCTTCTCCATCCTTGTGAGTTAAGCTTTATGTTGCTTGATAATTTCTGCTTTGTGTGAGACTAAGCATTCCATTTATCTGGACTATTTTGATGGGACTTATTTAGTCACTTGAAATAAAGGGGTAGAGATCAATAAAAAGATGTAGAGACTAATATTTAGGGGGGTTTATGGATTGTTAAAATAAATTCACTGAAGAAAAACCACTGTGTGTGTTAGGAGAGTTGCAATCAGTGGTTTAGAAGTTACCTTTTGTAACTTGCCATTTATAAAAAGAATACTTAAATAGAATGAGATTTACTTAGATATATAAAGAAGATTATGGACTAGCTCATTTAGATATACTTATATGCAAATAGGCATAAGATTCAAATTAGCAAATAACATTGAAAATTAACTTTTTAAGAACCTGTATAATTAGAGGCCATATGTTAACACATTTATGCTTAAATATCATTATATACTATCATTATTATAGTAGCAGATTTATATTTTAATCTATTACAATGGTAAAATTATTTTAAAATAACTCTGACATCTTAACTCAGGGAACTGGGTTGCTGTGGCTCCCCGGAGGCGTAAAGCTTTTTGCAGTGTTTTATACCTTCGGAAATATTGCTGCATTGGCCAGGTATGTATGGAAGTTTGGCTTCTCAGAATGTTTTGTTTGCTGTCATTATCAAAGTTCTCTTTGCTAATAGGATATATTTCTGTAGGTCTATGCATATCATGAGTTCAAAATTTACATTCCTTCAGTAAATACTTAGACCCCTGCTGTGCGCCAGCTGCCTCATAGTGTTTATGGTAAGAAGAGCCAGCATTTGGAGGTGCTGCCTGTGTGCCAGGCACTGCCTGTCACCCCTCCATTATACGTCCAGGTGTAGTAACGAAAGAGAGGGGGTGGTCAGTCTTTGGGGAAGTGCCGAGGGAGGTGACCGGGCTGGGGTCCCGGCTCATAGCTGCCTCGTGCAGATCCCGGGTGGCAGTGCTGTGCAGAGGGGTTGGGCGGGGCCGTGTGGGGCAGTGACTCCGAGGACTGTGCGCTGGGCGTCGGGGGGTCCTCTCTGAGGGCCTCGGGCGTGTCTCTGGGGTGCTGCTGTAGTTGTCACAGCTGTGAGGTCAGGATTCAGAGGTGAGCCCCTGTCTCCTCAGGGACGTTCCAGGTCAGAGGTGGTGGCGAGGGGACGGGCGTGAACCACCGCTGAGCTCTGTCGGTCTCTGGGCCTATCCTGCTCCTCAGACAGCAGCCTGGAGAGGCCGCGGGGAGTGAGTGCATTCTGCCTTGCTCCTGGAAGCTCTGCACGGACAGTGCTTCTGGAGCTGACCACACTGTTCATGCATGCCACACGCATCGAGATAAGGGGGCCATCGCCGAATTGGCCCAAGCTAAAGACAGACTGCCTTGTCCTCCCGGGCTGCCCGCAGCGGCCATGCTGACCCAGCGCTGAGAAGTGACTCTGAACGACTGCGAGAGGCATTCCTGTGTCATGGAATACACAGAGATTAAAGTTTCCTTCTGACACTTGTTATTCAGTCTCTCAGTTGTGTCCGACTCTTTGCGACCCCATGGACTGCAGCGCGCCAGGCCTCCCTGTCCATCACCAACTCGCAGAGTTTACCCAAACTCATGTCCATCGAGTTGGTGAGGCCATCCAACCATCTCGTCCTCTGTCGTCCCCTTCTCCTCCCGCCTTCAATCTTTCCCAGCATCAGGGGTCTTTTCAAAGGAGTCAGTTCTTCACATCAGGTGGCCAGAGTACTGGACCTTCAGCATCAGTCCTTCCAGTGAACACCCAGGACTGATCTCCTTTAGGATGGACTGGTTGGATCTCCTTGCAGTCCAAGGGACTCTCAAGAGTCTTCTCCAACACCACAGTTCAAAAGCATCAGTTCTTCGGCGCTCAGCTTTTTTTATTGTCCAGCTCTCACATCCATACGTGACCACTGGGAAAACCACAGCTTTGACTGTCCAGACCTTTGCTGGCAAAGTGATGTCTCTGCTTTTTGATACACTGTCTGGGTCGCCGTGGCCTCCCTTCCTGCAAGCGTCTTGTAATTCCGTGGCTGCATCACTGTCTGCAGTGATTTGGGAGCCCATTGGCAGTTTCCATTGTTTCCCCCCATTTGCGATGAAGTGTTGGGACCCCAATGCCATGATATTCGTGTTTGAATGTTGAGTTTTAAGCCAGCTTTTTCAGTTTCCTCTTTCACCTTCCTCAAGAGGCTCTTTAATTTCTCACTTTCTGCCATAAAACAGATTTAGTGAGATTGTTTAATTAAGCTGACAGGGTTTGTTTTCTTAAAAGCACTTATTTTTACATAGACCAATTAACAGATCCATCTCTCATTTCTTTTGTTTCAAATAGTACATGCTTTTTAATGGGACCCGTGAAACAACTGAAGAAAATGTTTGAAACAACGAGATTGCTTGCAACAGTTGTTATGCTTGTAAGTAAATAATGATCATTTTTAAAAAAACTTTCATAGGAGGGTATTTTTTGGCATTATTTATGAATTATCACCCACTTGTGTACAGAGGAACTCATGTTTCCTTTGCTGAATGTGATAGTCGCATCCTTCAGGCTGTGAGTTTGAAGAGTTTGGGTTGTGCAGTATTACCTCAGTGATTGGCTGGGGGAATCCTGTTTTCTTGGGCGTTCTCTAGCAGACTAGCGCTGTGTGTTTCAGATGGGAAGCAGAGCTGCATGCGTTTCAATTTCCAGCTCCGTGCAGCCTTTCTTACTGGACCACTGTATGGACTTTTTGGAGGATGGGGCTGGAAGGTCAGGTCACTTCTGGGTCCATCTGACTCTTCTCTGGGAGAGTCTCCTGGCTGTGTCCCTTCCCTGGGGGAGTGGTGGACAAATACCCCGTTCTCTGTCCTCAGACGTGTCCCCACTGCTTTCATCTGCCGGTCCTTGTCACTCCTTTGGGGACGGTGCAGTGTGACAGTGCACTCCTTCTGTGTGAAATGATTATGGTCAGCTCCTTTTGTAAAGCTAAGTAGAACAGGACTCACTGTACATTAACAGTTGTACTAAACACAGTGTTGGTGGTTTGAGTTACTGAACATTAACATAAGCATCACACATCCCTGAGAACAGCTGTTGTCACTCATGCGTTCGTGAAAGAGCGTCTGTTGGCTTAGTCAGCAAATGACTTATTGCGTGTTTCCAGTTTGCCCCGGAAGATTGCAGTCATAGACTTTTAAAATAATACTCAGGGAAGATATAAGGACAGGTCGAGTAAGCCATCTCATTGATTTTGTTGTGTAGTGTGTTATTATGCAAATGAATGCAGAATTGTGTATGCTTTTTTGTTGGGCCTTTGAAAAGACTCAAACTCGACCGTTTTCCTTGCCTTCCCCAGCTGTGTTTCGTGCTCACCCTGTGCGCTGCCCTTTGGGTAAGTTACCCCAGCCGTGTCTATTTTCTGCTGTGTGGCCCCTCACCAGGTAAAGTGTCATCAAGCTGCCATCTCAGAGGAGCTCAAAGTCTGATTTATTAAAACCCACCGAAGACTGGTGTCCTTAAAGTCGTGTGTAGCATCCAGTTAGTGGCCAGACTAGCAGTGGAGCCTGCCACCTGAAACAGAGGTGAGATCCTTCCTGCTTCCAGGTCAGGACCGCCCCTGTCATCAGGGGGCCCGTGAGGGGCCCTCGCTGAGGGTCCGCTGCGCTGTGGCTCTCGGGCGGGGAGGGCATCACGGGCTAAAGGTGTCCTGGCACCCAGGAGAGAGGGCCAGAAAGCAGGCCAGCCAAAACGGCACCAGGGACCAAGGACGTACTCGTGTACACACAGCTCTCAGGAGCCTCTAGAGGAGCTTCATCACAGCTCCGTTTACTTCCTGATGCTCCTGATCCTTCACTGTATTTGTGTATTGTTCCTGATCTACTTCCAAAGGGGATTGAGGTGGTTCTTGAGCTCCCAAGAACACAGTGTGTTTCAAAGATGATGGGGTGGTGTATAATGCACCTCAGAAATGTCCCACCAGAAGTGTTCTGAGTTTAATGACACAAGAACTGGGCTTTAGTTACACAAGAATTCAGTAATACCTCAATGCCCAAGTGTAATATAAAAGAATTTTCTTAAGCAATTTTTGCATATCCCTGTAGGAAATTGATTTCTGATGTGGAATGGTCTAGCAGTCTGTTTATAAGCAGTAGATTAAAAATAAGTGAGGAAGTAAATATAAAGATGGACACATTCTAAAAATGGGTCATTTTAAAACAACCATGGAAACTGTTTCTATTATTCTGGAAGATCACAGTGAAGTACAGTTTTACTTCAAAAAGTAACTCAAGGAAAGAAGGAAGTGCCAGTGAGTCAGAGACATGGATCCCCATAGGGTATAGATCTGCTGACCAAGTGGGCTTTTCAATGTCGATTTTGTTTATTTATTTTCAAAAAGTACTGATGTATTTAGCTGTGGTGGGTCTCAGTTGTGGTCAGGAGATCTAGTTCCCTGACCAGAGGACCAGGGATTGAAACCCCGGGCTCCCTGCATTGGGAGTAGGGAATCTTAGGCACTGGACTGCCAGGGCAGTGCCTTGATGTTGACTTTGGAAAAGTTAGCCTTGACTTAAAAGGCCTAACATCAAAGGGGTTAATACTTTGAGCCTGTGCGCAATTATTTCATTAACATTTAATGCCATATATTTAGCAGCATTTAAGTAAATGGAATCAGAATTCTAGAAAGAAAATAGAATTTGTGGATATTTAATTTTCAGATTTACTGAATCGAAAATTTGTCATACTAAAATGAAATGAATGGAGCTGTCAGTTAGGTCTTTTGACAGGAAGGAGTTGAAGGAGGCTGTGAAAGTTATCTTAAAAAGTGTTTACCTGGCTGTGTCTCTGTCTTTGCTGTTGTCAGTGGCATAAGAAGGGGCTGGCCGTGTTATTCTGCATATTGCAGTTCCTCTCCATGACCTGGTAAGTCTTGCACTCATTGGAAAGGTGGTTTCCTCAGCGGTGCTAAGCGTTTCGTTCGAGCCTGTGAGCCTCTGGAGGTCCCTGGGGAGGCTCTCCTGGCCCCGGGGGAAGGGCCTCCTGAGGGGTCACGTGCCTGCGGTCTGTGGTGTGCCCCGGGTTGCGGTGATGGACGGGGCGGAGACTCAACACAGGCGAGCTGCAGAGAGGCGGGGCCGCAGGGCCCTCTGACGTCACGCCGGGGCGGGGCCGTGCTGACGTCACACGGGCTGCCCGCACTTCTCTGCTGTGCCGGAAAAGGCGAGCAATGCACGGGGTGCTGCCCGCACGCGTAAAGCCAGGCGGGCCGCAGGCTGAGCCCAGGGGGTGGCGGGACCCCTTGCTCTGTGCGGTGTTGCTGAGCAGCTGCCTCTGGCCCTGAGCGCTCGCTGCAGCCCTGCCTCCCCGTCTCCCTGCGGCTTCCGCCCCTCCGGCCCCTCCTGGTGGGCCGTCCCGTTCACGCAGCCCGTTCAGGGCTGGGCGGCGCCGAGGGCCCGTGGGGTATGTGGTTGAGGGGACGTGTGCCCCTCGCACGCTTCTGGGTCAGACCAGGAAAGTGTTCCTCGCGGACAGAAGGCCTTGCAGAGTGTTCTTCCTTTCTTCTTGAGACCTGAGTCTCGTTTTCTTCCTCGTAAGAGTCAGGGAACCCCTTCCTGAGCGCTGTGGGGCATCTTGGTGTCGGCCGGTCTAGGAGCTGTGTGTGCTGGTGCTGTCCCTGCCTTTCCACTGAGGCGATGTCAGCACATGTTAAAAGCGCTTCTTTACCTGCCGCAAAGTAACTTCAGACGCTTTACTCTGACATATGGAAAAATTTTAATCTTTTTCATTTTCTATTAATATGTTACTTTTTATTGTTGATGTGTACTTGTTTTCTCCTTGAAGGAGAGTGTAGTTTATTCTGTTATTTTATAGTTTTTTTTTTCTTAATAACTTAAAAGGAGTAACCTGTTATAACAAGTTCAGATTTTAGCAGGCATCAGAATCACTTAAGAATTTGTTAAAAACATAGATTGCTTATTAAAACAACACTTTTTCATTCAAGAGGTGTGGGGTGCTGCTGCTACTGCTAAGTCACTTCAGTCGTGTCCGACTCTGTCCGACCCCATAGATGGCAGCCCACCAGGCTCCCCCATCCCTGGGATTCTCCAGGCAAGAACTCTGGAGTAGGTTGCCATTTCCTTCTTCAGTGCATGAAAGTGAAAAGTGAAGGTGAAGTCACTCAGTTGTGTCCGACTCTTAGCGACCCCATGTACTGCAGCCCACCAGGCTCCTCCGTCCATGGGATTTTCCAGGCAAGAGTACTGGTGTGGGGTGCCACTGCCTTCTCCCGAGGTGTGGGGTGGGCCCTGATAATTTGCCTTTTTAGCAAATTCCCCAGTGATGCTGTATGTTGTCTGGCTCATGCTCTGAGAATCACTGTGTAATATTCTGCTGCTTCCTTTTTCTATGCTGTCAGAATACGGCCATTTGGCATAAAGAAAAACGTCATTTAGACTAAATTTCAACATCCTTGAATTCTCTTGCAGGTACAGTCTGTCGTACATCCCGTACGCAAGGTGAGCCTCTTTGAATTTCGTCCTGTTTCTGCTCCTCTCATTCTTTTTACAAAGATGTCTAAATTTTAGTAATTTTCATATTAAAATATGATTTACAGGGCCTTTTTTAAAATTGACTTTGACTTTTTTCCCAAAAGGAAATGAGTTTTTAAACGAACTTGATAGAAGCTTGCCACATAAAGTAAAAACATGTGAACACGGGTCCCAGGTGGGCTGGGAGCTGACTGCAGGTGTAGCGCCTGAACACCTGCAGGTAGGGGGTGTTGGCGAGAGACCCTGGATCCTTCCACGACTGTAAACACCCAGTAAATAGGAAGTGAGGCTGATGCATAGATGTTTGGTTTAAGCCAGCAGAAACATTTATTCTGTATGTTGAGGTAACTGCCATTTTTAAATTTTTTTTTTTCCCCAGAAAAATGTATTTATGTAATTGTGGAGGGAAAAGCAAAACTAACTGCAGACTTAAGCGTGAGGTTCAGAGGCATACTCTCTTAAGGCACAGCTTTTTCATGCACTCTGGAAATGCAGGTTGTATATGAAAACAGCGAAACTGTATGCCTAATAGAACAGTGAAGGAAACTGGTAGAAATTCTGTTTTTATTCAAACGGGTGAGTCATTCTGACGAACACTTACAGGAGAAAAAGCAAACCAGGGTGACCTAGAACAAGAGCCTGCCCTCTGGACCTTAGCTGGGGGGCTCCTGCTGTCCCTCAGCAAGGGGAGGAGGCGCCCCGGAACCGGCATCCACTCCGGTGCAGCCGGAGCTCACAGCCAGGGCAAGGCGCTGCTCCCCTGACTCGTGGGCCTGCGCCTCCAGCCTGGGCTCACCCTGAGCAGTCTGTATGACAAGACAGTGGTCATGTTGAGACTAACTGTCCTGGAAGGTGAATGAGGTCTAGCACGTAGATTTTTTTTTTTTTTTTTGCGTTCTTAGAATGTAGTTATAAACATTTTTGTTTTAAAATCTTGTTCATTATTTCTTTTTAAAAAATTTTTTTGGGGTTTTTCTTTTGGTATTTAATTTCTTCACAAGAAAATTAGCAATAAGTGCTGGCTTATATTTCTAAATAAATAAATACCATTTCAGCAACTAATAAATTATTTCCGTGTCTCAGTTCTTGATTTCAAGTGACACTCAAGAAAGTTTTAGTTAACCAGGAAATGTGGGGGTGTTCCACTGAGTTCTGATGGAAGAAGGTGATGGTGCATTTGTCTCTTGGCAGGAATCTTTTTGCAAGTTCACTCTGGAGGCAAAATTATTATATCGTTTTTCTTTTTTTTTTTTTTTTAAATCAGGGATGCAGTAATTAAGTGCTGTTCTTCTCTCCTGAGCTGAAAGCTGTTTGAAAAGAAGGAAACTTTGAAAAGACCTTTTAAAAGTTGATGTTCTGTTTTTGGTGCGGTGTCCTTTTCCTGATACAGTGATCACTCCAGAACAACTGCACCGACCATCTAAGCCCATTTTGTGTACTGGTAAAACTACGTGCCCATTAAACTGTTAAATGCTTGTGACAGTAAATTCATTATGTGCCATTAACATGCTCTGTCAGAGGTGACGAGATTTTAATCATTGCCAAGTGTAAATGATTTTTAGCCAGTTTTTTAATCTTTTTTCTAAACAGCATTTGAGATGTGAATATTTAAGGATAAACCTACGCTGCAAGATATATTCAGCTTTTTTGGTGGTTTTTAAGGGTCTACATTTTTAAAATATGTTTTCAAAATAAAAACTTTAAATGTGAAAGCTTTTACTGTAAGCTAAACCGCTTTATTGTATGTAATAAAAAATAATATATAAATCTTTATAATTTTGAAATAAACCCACACTTGGAAAAAATAACATTTTCTTGATCAAGTTTGTGATTTTTTATTTTTTCAAGTATATGTTTTAAGTGGGTGGTCTGTTGATTCAGTTGAATAAAATGTAGTTTGGACACTTGTGCAGTCTTTCTGCAGTGAAATGGGTAAGATAGGATCTCTATCCTAGTAACTGCACTGAGCACAGATTGGTGAGGGGTGAGAAGACGGAGTGACTGTGAAAGTGTGTTCAGTGTGTTGTGCAGGGTGGGCCCGAAAACAGGCGGCCTGGATGCCGAGGAGGAGGGCAGGCCAGGCGGAGCGGAGGTGCAGGAGAGCTGACCACCAGGTCTGGGTCGGGGGCCTGCCAGCCCACCCAGGAGGGAGTGCTGCGAGGCGGGGCTGGATCCGGGGAGAAGTCGAGACAGGCAGACGTCACCAGCTCTCCCTCGCCCCTCAGTTCCCCCCGTGTCCCCGGCCCGTCAACGACCCGGTGTGTCCGCAGGCGAGAGCCTGCTCCTCAGGAGGGTGGCCTTGATGACTGAGCCAGGACGGGAGGGGCTCCCGGGAGGCATGGGGAGGACTCCTGCGTCGAGGGATCTGTGCAGAATCAGTACGAGGCCAGGCTGCTGAGCACAGAGGAGACGTATCCAGTCCTGGGTGGGCCCTGTCTGCAGCCGAGGCCACGGTCGGAGCCTCGCCTTAGACATATCCACCAGTCCCCAGAACCGGCGGGAAGCCCGGTGCTGTGCAGAGGACCCCTGGATGGGGACCGGGGCGGCTGCGGGGGAAGCTGTGCGCC
>SJXO01004841.1:252805-263579 GCA_006408615.1 Connochaetes taurinus
CGAGGGCCTGGTGCGCAAGTGCACCGAGTGGCTGCGCGGCGTGGAGTCGGCGGCCGCCGCGCGCGACCGCGCGGGGCCCCTGGACGCGCTGCCGCACCTGAGCTCGCTGTGACCGCGCCCGCGGCCCTCCCGGGCTCGAGAGCCGGCCCCGCGGCCCGCCACCTGCAGAGGACCGGGAGAAGGCCGCCGCCCCGCCTGCCGCCCTCCCGGGCTCCCCGCGGCCCGCCACCTGCAGGGAAGGGGGAAGCGGGCGCCAGCCCCCCTGCGGCCCTCCCGGGCTCGAGAGCCGGCCCCGCGGCCCGCCACCTGCAGGGAAGGGTGACAGGGCCGCGACCCTGCCCTGCGCCGGCCGGGCCTCGCCCTGCGGGTCTGCCCTCTGCACCTGGTGGCTTCTTCCGCGCCCACGGGTGTCCTCGGCGCTCGTGAGTGGGGGGTGAGTCGCGGTACCCATGCCTCTCAGCCCCCCACCCCTAAGGGTCCCCTGGGTCCCCCACCCCCAGCGGGGGAAGTCCCGTCGGTGGGTGTGGCTTTGCAGGTGCAGGGGGCCTGGTGACCCCCAGGTGCGGGGGCCAGAAGGGGGGCGGCCAGCTGTGGAGCTGGGCGCAGTGCTGCCTGGACGGTTTTGCTTCTCCTGAGTAGGGACCATGTCCTGGGGCCTGGAAAACCGGCGACGCAGGTGAATGGAACTTCCAGACGGCAAGGGGGAGGGTGCTGGCCACCAGGAGAGTCTGCCCAGCCAGTGGGCGCTGTGATGGGCACAGTGCTCTGCGCTCGCCACGCAGACTCCTGGGGGCCAGGAGCCCACGTGCACAGTCCCACACACACAGGTACATGCCTGCACATGGACACATGCTTACCTTCACACACTCAGCTTTCACGCTCACACACTTGTGCCCTCATGCACGCTTACACGCATACGTGCCTGCACACACGCACGTTTGCTTCCATACACTCAGCTTTCATGCTCACATACTTCTGTTCTCATGCACACTTATCCATACTCACACTCATGCTCGTTCATGCACACATGCTCACGCCAGTTCACATACAGTTCTTGCCCACCGTGCTCTCTACACTCACTCACACACACACACACACACACACACACACGGGCGAGCACAGCTGCGGGGACGCTTCAGTGTCCGCGGTGCGGTGGCACTCGGCGAGGCCCGCTTCTGGAGAAGGCATCCGCTCTATTTTAGTGCTGCTCACACCTGTCTGTGCTACAGAGGGAAGGGGGAGGTGACGTGCGGAGATCTGGACCACATGCGGGGCGCCATGTGCGGGCCAGAAACCCGTTTCTGTAGGGACCGTGGGAGTGCAGGGCAGATGGGTGTTTTCAGTGCTTTCAGGCCCTGTGTGAGAATCGGTGACGTGGTGGCTTTATACCGTTTATACAGTGGTTTGGAAAAGGGAAGTTTTTATTTATTATTTGAATACAGGGTAAGACTCCCCTGCCTTTCAGAGGTCATACTCTGCTCCACTAACTCCAGGCTGATTTCTAGGTATTCCTTCTGTGCATCTGAATATATTTAACGCCAAGGTTGAGAAGGGGGGAGAAGGTTATACTCAGATAAAGCTGGTTACATGAGAGTGTGATGCACCCCAACTTCTGACTTATTCTGTAACGCCTAACTAGTTTAATGTTCATCTCATTAAAGTGTCAAGTCTTGCTTGCACTGTACGTTGAAGCCTTACGTTTTTAAAAACCAGTTTTGTATTTTTCCTGCGGAGGTCTCTGCTCTCGTCTCTCCCATGCTAGGCACGCCTCTAGGTAGACACGAAGCATCTAAGTTTGTGGGAGCTGGATCAGCCGCCAGACGAGATGCAGACCGAGGACCTCCACCTGATGAATAGCTTGCCTCCTGTATGAATGCCCAGAGCTGGACTGTGTTTTATTTTAAATGTGTGTCTTAATACCAGAATGGCAAAGGCAGCAATCGTGTGGAGGTGACTTTAAGACACCTGTCTCTGTGAATGCTGTGGGCACCCCCGTGGAGTCTGCTGAGCTCAGTCCTGGGGGAGGAACGCTGCTCTGGACGTCAACTGTGAGGTCAAGGAGGGCAGCGGCGTGCCTTGGCCTTATGTGCACTCGGCACAAACACCAGTGATTAACAGGCCCCGGTTCATGCCCGTCGTGACAGTAAGGACATTGTAAAGACTTTCCTAAAGGAGTTGATGTTTGCAGACCGTCCTGTGTCTGTCCTGGCCCTGGCACGTGTGTTGTCTGTGTCCGCGTCTCGTCCTCTGTCTCCCTCTCCTCCCCTCCCTGCTCCGCTGGACCCCCAGCCCCATCTCACCCATAACTGGCCACGGACACCACGCACTTTTTCTCCTTTGCGAAGTCGGATGGAGTTGTGTGCCTTGTTCTTCATTTTAAAAGCAGATGGGTCAAATGTTCGTGTTGCTCTGGTTGACAACCCTCAATAAAAGACAAAAAAAATGTTCTACACGTGACGCAAGATGTGCGTTCATGTTGTAACTGATGTTTCCCAAGTCACTGCACTGCAGGTTCTTCATGTTTAAGTAAAAGAGAAACGTGATGCCTGTATTTCTTTTTAGGAGGATATTAAACACTGGCCAGGAAGAGAAGAGCTCACCATGGTATTCCAAGAGGATTCCTGATGGCCCAGTGGTTAGGACTGAGTGCTTTCATTGCCCAGGGCACAGATGTGTTCAGTCCCTGCTCAGGGATCTAAGATCCCACACGCCACCCCAAATAGAGTTCTTCTGAGATGGCCTCTCCCTGGTACTGCCCTACCTGAGGCTTTGGAATTTCCAGGGGTTAGCAAAGGGTCATGCCTGCCTGCTAAAGAGTCGAGTCTGACTCTTTGAGACTCCATGAACTGTAGCCCACCAGGCTCCTCTATCCATGGGATTTCCCGGACAGGAATACTGGAGTGGGTTGCCATTTCCTCTTCCAGGGGATCTTCCAGACCTAGGACAGAGTCTTATGTCTCTTGCATTAGAGGGCAGGTTCTTTACCACTAGCTCTTAATTGCTGCCAGCAATGACCAGGATTTTAAGAATTCTATTGCTAAGTCAAATAATGTCATAATAAAACTATTTGGCTTTCCCTGGTGGCTCAGATGGTAAGAATCTGCCTGCTATGTGGGAGACCTGGGTTCAGTCCTTGGGTTGGGAAGATCCCCTGGAGAAGGGAACGACTACCCACTTCAGTATTCTTGTCTGGAGAATCCCGTGGACGGAGGAGCCTGGCGGGCTACAATCCATGGGGTCACAGAGTTGGACACGACTGAGTGACTTTGACAAGGCTACTTGCCAGCAGTACCTAACCTCTTGTGCGGTCCCAACCCCCATGAGAGCTAATTCCAGAAATACTCCTAAGAATATGCCTGCCAACAACAAAATCTGAGTGTGTTTTAGGGAGCTCACGGCCCCAGGTTAAGAGTTCCATCTACGCTCACTACTACGATGTTTTTCTTTTGCTGAGAGTAATTTCAGTCTGGTGTGTCATTTCAATCAGAAGAGTCCGTTTGAATGATGGTGAGAGCTATAGATTACTCAGAGCATGAGGTCTGTCTTTGAAATCTTTGGGTCCATGGAGAAAAGGTGGTAAACGATGTCCATGGAAGGAAGAAGGTGGAACCCCACATTCTCTGGGTAACTGGTGATGTTCGGGCCTAATCTTCCCATCGCTGCTCTGCCCGTAGCTGGGCTGGGAGCACACACTCTGTAGGTTGGGGGTCTGTGCTATAGTGAGTGGACATGGAAGGTCTCTATCGAAGGGCAGGGCACGTGTGACTAAATTCCACATATCTGGGGGACACCCTGACACTTTAAGAGAGGTTTTATGTCCATCTGTTCTCTTCCTGGAAAAAGCAGATGCCAGAAATCAGAAACTTCAGTTTTGTGGTTTCCCAGCAAATGGCACAGTTCCAGGGATGGTGGTGAATTATGGGATCTGGTCAGATTAAACTGACTCTGAAACTGTAACTTTGTACCCTTGAATCCAGATCGCCAGGAGAAATATCAGCAACTTCAGATATACAGACGATACCACTCTAGTGGTAGAAAGTGAAGAGGAACTGGAGCCTCTTTATGAGGGTGAAAGGGGAGAATGAAAAAGCTGGTTTTAAATTCAGCATTGAAAAAGAAAGATCATGGCATCTGGTTCCATAACTTCCTGGCAAATAGAAGGGGAAAGCGTGGAAACAGTGACAGATTTTGCTTTCCTGGGCTCCAAAATCACCGTGGATGGTGACTGAAGCCGTGAAATTAAAAACCTTTCTCTCTGGAAGGAAAGCTATGTCAAACCTAGACAGCGTACTAAAAAGCAGAGATATCAGTTTGCTGACAAAGGTCGGTCTAGTCAAAGCTATGGTTTTTCCAGTAGTCATGTATGGATGTGAGAGTTGGACTATAAAGAAAGCTGAGCACCGAAGAATTGAGCTTCTGACCTGTGGTGTTGGAGAAGACTCTTGAGAGTCCCTTGGACAGCAAGGAGATACAACCAGTCCATCCTAAAGGAAATCAGTCCTGAATATTAACTGGAAGAACTGATGCTGAAGCTGAAACTCCAGTACTTTGGCCACCTGATGCAAAAGATGCCTGAAGTGCCCGCAGCCGTTCCTACCTGGAGGAAGCCCATAGGAGTATCCGAGCTGGGGCCTGGGCGTCTCTGGAAGTCTGGGAGGGGCCCCCAGGGGTGTCTCTGCATGTAGGGGGCCCACTCGGGATGCAGTGTTGCCTGCAGGGGCACACCAACCTTCCTCTATTTGTAGGTGTAGACAGTGAGTCCTAAGGGGAGAGCCTCTCACACCAGCACCCAGTTGCTGAGCTGCCCTCGTCACCAGGCCCCCGGGTTCAAGTTCTGAACCTTCACACGAAGGATCTGGTGGGCATGGAGGGGTGCACGGGTGACCGCCTGGGGAGGGCCCTCACAAGGGGCCACTTCCAGGTGCCTCCCTCAGTGGGTTTCCCATGGAACCGACTTTTCCATGGAGTACAGATTTTAAACCTTTTATGGATAAAGATCACACTGAGCGAGTGAGTGAAAGTCTCTCTGTCATGTCTGACTCTTTGGAATGCTCTAGGCCGGAATACTCGAGTGGGTAGCTTATCCCTTCTCCAGTGGATCTTCTGAACCCAGGGGATCAAACTGGGGTCTCCTGCGTTGCAGGTGGATTCTTTACCAACTGAGCTATCAGGGAAGCCCTACGCTAGAAATCAACGAAATAAGACACTAACAATACAGAAAACTCACAACGTCTTAAGTTGCTTCTTTTTAAAGATCAGTTGGGCTTCCCAGGTGACCCTGGAGCTAAAAGAGCCTACCCGCCAGTGTAGGAGATGTAAGAGATGCGGGTTCGAGCCCTGGGTCAGGAAGATCCCCTGGAGAAGGAAATGGCAACCCACTCCAGTATTCTTGCCTGGAGAATCCCACAGACAGAGGAGCTTGATGGGCTACAGTCCAGGGGGTCACAAAGAGCTGGACACGACTGCGCAACTTAGTACATGAAGATTAGTTAAAATGAGCAGTACCTGTTGTGACTGATCATGAAAAAAGAAAGACAGAAAAAAAATCACAAACTGCCAAGATCAGGAATAAGGGGGAATTTAACTGCAATCCTACAGATCTTAAAAGGGCAATCAGTCAAACCAGGGGCAGGCAGAATTGAAGTAACAGCTTTCCCACCCACTGCCAACAGTGCTGGTTGGAATAGGCACCAAGTGAGGTTTTCTCTGTGTTGTTTCAGAAACATTTCCTTTCCGAGGTCAATATCTAGTTTGCCAAACAGAACAGCTGATATTTGCATGTGTGAGGCATAAATGTTTTTTTATTTTGCATTGCGATTCATTTGGACGCAAGGAAGATTTTGCCTGTTTCCTTAAGCAAAGGATAAACAGAAAACGTCCAACACACAGTCGAATATACGTTGGGAAAACTGGCTTCCCTTTTACTGAGAGAGCCTGGTTTGCAAGGCCACATTGTTCACAGCGAGGGGCCTCTCCCGTGCCCTCATCCCTGGGAGTCCCACAGCCCTCTCCTCCCCCACAACAGGCTGCGGTCTCTGTGGGGCCTCTGGGTTTAGTCTCTGCCCTGGTCCCTGCTCTCTGCCCTTTTTACTGTGTTATAACAAGTGTGTGTGCACATGCTCAGTCAGTCTGATTCTTTGCAACCATGTAGACCGTAGCCTCCCAGGTTCCTCTGTCCATGGGATTTCCCAGGCAAGAATACTGGAGTGGGTTGCCATTTCCTCCTCCAGGGGATCTTCCGGACCCAGGGACTGAACCAGCATCTCCTGTGTCCCCTGCATTGGCAGGCAGACTCTTTACCACTGTGCCACGGGGGAGGCCCCATCGATAACAAGACTAGCCTTCTTTTCAGAGCACTTACATTCACCATCGATTTGGATGACGCTCTCTGGTCAATTTTATAGACAGAAGGGAGACCCATGATGTGGCCTAAGCACTCGGGTGTGAGTGGCAGCAACCGAATTGTGGCCAGTGCCCAGCGGATCCAGACTCCATGGTGCTGGGGTGGTGGAGGGAGGGGAGACCACCCTGCCCCAACCCCCAGACACTATGTCCCACATCCATGGGGCAGCATCCTGGGAAGTCTGTCTGGACACCTCCCAACATGGACTCGTTACTGTCACTTCATGGGTGGAGGGGCCAGCACCCTCCTAGTCACGATGCTCCTGAGGGTTAGAGAGTCACCTGAGACTCACTGATGTGTTACCCAGGGCTGGGACGGGGTGATCTAGTCTCCAGGACGGAAGCCTTATCCCCGGAACTTGCTGAGAAGATGCTCTTAGGGAAACTAAGCTTCCGGGTAAAGGAGAAAGCAGAGAGACGCCGGAGGAGACGGGGTGACCCCGAGGGGCACTAGTGGTGTCCAGGGGTCGCACGATGATACAGGTGGACTGGCAGTGCCCGAGCCCAGGGCCTCGCCCATCCCAGCTCCCCACATTCACAGTGATCTCGTCTGCCCCACTTCCCGCTCTGGACCTGGGTGACGGGAGCTCCAGGCGGGGAGCCGGCCTGGCATGTGGTGACGTGGTGTTTGCACTCATAGGGCTCAGACCCCTGAACATGACCCCACGGACCCTGGGGCTGCACCAGCTGAGACAACCCAGCCAGAGAGTTCTGCAACAGTCTCTCAGTGGCGGGGACGGGACTCCCAACAATGGGCCCATTCACGACCAAGCACAGCCAGTACCCACGGCTGTGCTGTCCCAGGGCCTGCAGAGAGACACTGCGGGTGATGGGAGGGCCAGGGACAGACAGAGATGACTTCATGCTTGTTATAAAGCACAGCTGTCCCAAGACACCAGCTGGTGGGCACCAGGGCCCCGCAGTCGAAGCCAAATCACAGAGACTGTTCCACTTTCGTTCCTCACTTTCCATCTGCTCAGAAGGCATGTCTGAAAGTCAGGGGCACCTTCTCAAGGACAGCTGTCTGTGCTCAGTGTCTGGCAGCTCCCGGCAGAGATTACACTACTCTTCCACTAACCATGGAATATTTGACCATAGTTTAGAAAAATGTCCTCAAGATGTTAAACATGAAGCAGAAAGAGGGGGGACCCCTCACCAGTGGAAAAGAAAAGATGAGCAGACATCCGGGCAAAAACGGAGCTATGATCATGTGAGTGGCGCCTTGAAGTCTAGCTGCACTGACCTTCGTTCTAGAATCACCAGGAGATCCTCATTAGGGAAGTAAATGAGGGGACCGTCTCTGGTGGTCTAGTGGTTAAGACTCTGCCTTGCAAAGCAGGGGTTCTGTCCCTGGTCTGGGAACTAAGAGCCCACATCTTGGAGAGCAGCCGAGCCCACAGGCCCCAGCTAGGGTCCATGCGCTGCCAGGAGCGATCCTGCATGCCGCAGTGAAGACCCAGTGCAGCCCACCAATAAACAAATATTTTAAAAGACAGCAAATGAGATGAGAAGGGCCGCAGTCAGCCTGTTGCCCAGTTGCCCTGCAGCTGCCCCTCGACGAGTCCTTCGTGCGCACTTACTGTCAGTGTTGTGAAGATTCTAGCTCTGCCCTGAGACGCAGGTAACTCTTCACACAGCTGTACAACCAGAGGTGGACCATTTGCTCCAAAACAAAAGTGGGGTTTTCTCCCAGCACAGGGGAAAGTGAGAGGCATCAGAGGAGGTCAGGAGTAGGGGGACCACAGGGCCAGGAGAGATGGGATAGGAAGATTCGTCAGCTGTGCCCACTGGCATGTCTGCCAGCCCTGGGAAGGGGCAGGAGAAAACTGGTGAGCAGAGAGGGGGATGAAGCTCCTGGGGGTGGGCTTTGGAATGTGCCCACGGTCCTTGGCCCACCCTCCTGGGCAGTTTACAGACCAGCCACCTCCAAAACCTCCCTTGTCCTTGTTTCCTGGTGTGAGCAAACTCTCTGAAGTTTCAGAGAGTTCTGGTACCTCTCCATGGGAAACACCCTCAGAGTCTGTTTTTAAGGAAACAAACCCAAATCAGTATCTCGTGACGTCACTGTTCAAATATACATTTGAACTTAAGACTGGGCTTCCCTGGTGGTTCAGGTGGTAAAGAATCCACCAGCAATGTGGGAGACCTGGGTTTGATCCTTGGGTTGGGAAGATCCTCTGGAGGAGGTCATGGCAACCCACTCCAATATTCTTACCTGGAAAATTCCATGGACAGAGGAGCCCTGGTGGGCTGCAGTCCATGGGGTCGCAAAGAGTCGGGCACGACTGAGTAACTACGTACACGCACACACATGGAACCCACTTCATGGAGATGTGTGACCAGAAGTTCTGTGCTTGCCTGCTGGCAGGGTGCCCGCCTTGGAACATGGATGCCCCACACGCTTGGATACTGTCCCAGCAGCTGGGTGATGGACGGTCCTGAGCGGCCCTGTCCTTCTCCATAGCAGCACAGTCAGGCCGGCTGTACCTCAGAGCCCAGACTGTCCTTAACTGTGAAGGATCACTAACACCCCACCCCGAGCTGCAGAGAAAGCAGGTCTTGCTCGTTCAGCTGAGGCTGCAGACGCCATTGTTCCAGAACATGACTGCTGACTTTGATTGGTATTACTGGTTCCTTCACGAGATCAGGAGCCCCAGTGCTGGGTCCCGGGGATGTCCACCCAGGGCACGTGGTATGCTGGCACTGTGGGGGGGACACGCCCAGGGGTCTTTCAGGAAACTTGGATGGGTCCACACAGAAAACTTGCTCTTTGACATCGTTGAGCTGGGAGCAGCATGCTCTAGCGGGCTGTGCTGAGCCGGTGCTAGAAGGACCGGAGGCTGCCCGTGTCCTGTCCGCAGTCCCGGATAGGTATGTGATATAGACAGGAATTCCCCTGCATCAACTGAACATCAGGCATAGCCCCACACGCTTGGATACTGTCCCAGCAGCTGGGTGATGGACGGTCCTGAGCGGCCCTGTCCTTCTCCATAGCAGCACAGTCAGGCCGGCTGTACCTCAGAGCCCAGACTGTCCTTAACTGTGAAGGATCACTAACACCCCACCCCGAGCTGCAGAGAAAGCAGGTCTTGCTCGTTCAGCTGAGGCTGCAGACGCCATTGTTCCAGAACATGACTGCTGACTTTGATTGGTATTACTGGTTCCTTCACGAGATCAGGAGCCCCAGTGCTGGGTCCCGGGGATGTCCACCCAGGGCACGTGGTATGCTGGCACTGTGGGGGGGACACGCCCAG
Source organism: Connochaetes taurinus (assembly GCA_006408615.1). Lineage (NCBI taxonomy): Eukaryota > Metazoa > Chordata > Mammalia > Artiodactyla > Bovidae > Connochaetes > Connochaetes taurinus. The sequence goes on from SJXO01004841.1 coordinate 262,462, forward strand.
GGGTCTTTCAGGAAACTTGGATGGGTCCACACAGAAAACTTGCTCTTTGACATCGTTGAGCTGGGAGCAGCATGCTCTAGCGGGCTGTGCTGAGCCGGTGCTAGAAGGACCGGAGGCTGCCCGTGTCCTGTCCGCAGTCCCGGATAGGTATGTGATATAGACAGGAATTCCCCTGCATCAACTGAACATCAGGCATTGCGCAAGAGGAAGACTCAGTCACAACTTTCCTTAATTAGATTTTAAAAAATTACTAAGTTACCCAAGCTCATTGTGACCAAAGGTACCAGATTTTTAAAGAAGAAGTTAGGAGTCCGTGTCCCCAGGATGAACCCTAACTTTGTTCCTCCAGCCTTCTGCAGGCGACCTACAGTCTGCTCTTATCTTTCTGCTGGGGGGTGAGTACTGTAATTTTGTGAAATTTAAAAAAAAAAAAAATTGAAGCCAAATGAAAAAAATTTTAAAGCTTATTAAAAACATTCATCTGAAGAGACTCCCTCATTTACCCACTAAAAGACTTTGATGGTTACTGATGTGAATCAAAAGGACCCCGGCCCCAGCCATGCAGGGCAACCGTACTAGTGGCCACTGGGAGCCGTTGTCCTTTGTCTCCGTCTCCTGGAGGCAAAGTGCCAGAGAGCGGGCTGTTTGAGCAGCGGCCCTGGGCGTGCTTTCCTGGGGGCCTCCCCAAGTCTACACCCATGGGGAAGAGCCAGCATCACCATCATCCCATTCCAGGTGGGAGGGAGATGCAGAGTCACAGCGTTACAACACCCACCAACCCCGGATTTTCCAGGGACATGCCGGTTCACTGAGGTTCTTCACCCAGGCAGGCTTTACTTCCGGTTCACTGAGATTCTTCCTCCCTCCAGCCCCCAACGCTGGCTTTACTGACTTTACTTCCCTGTCAGGAGAACCGAGGGCCAAGCTCTCCTGAGGCACCTTCCATCCTCTTCCCCCTCCCCTTAGGACTGCCGGCTGGAAGGATCTGAGAGTCTCTCTTCCAGCTCATTTGCACCAAATAAGGGTCCCTTTGGTGCATGATAAACCCAAATCAAGGAAGTGATTGCTTTCATTCAGAAATCGCTCTGTGTCTTGGTCAAATAATGAGTCTTAAAATA
>SJXO01004842.1:13926-55869 GCA_006408615.1 Connochaetes taurinus
ACAGACAGAAATTGAAGACAAATTCTTTTCTAACATTTTTCCTTAAATAAACTTTATTTCCTGGCTGAAAATATTGAAGACATTCAATATATTAACTGTTTATTTCTTCCATAATCTCTTTTCTACCCTTTTCAAAAATCCTCATTATAAGTTATCCATCAATCTAAGTTTTAGAAATTTTGAGTGACTATTTTTTATTATTATATTGTCATAGTTTTTCTTTTCTTTTCTTTTCTTTTAATCTTGTCTTTCAAGTCTGGGAAAAGATGCATATGAGTTTAATGCCATTTAGGTCAAAAGTGTGCTCAATTTGGTTGATATTTCTTATGGTTCTTTTCAGTAAGCCTTTTTGTCCCTCAGAAATCATTAAGTTTATTTCTGTGAGCGAGTAAATTGTTTGACCAGCTGTTCTATGGCACTTATTTCCAGAAAGAATTACATTTGCTTCTGAACTTTGAACTCAAAATGGCTAAACTTGGCAAAATATGTTTTCTCATCCCTACCCCAAAAGACCAAGCACACACAGTTATTTAATATAATGTAATTTTGACTGTTAGCTTAAAACAACATGGAGGCTTATAGCAACTATAACAATTTTTCATGAAGTACAATTTGTGCCTTCTGGAGTGAAGAAAGGACTATGAATGCTGAAATATTATTTGTAATTTATCCTTTTTTATTGAATCAATACTAATGCATGTGGAGAGATCTCAATGCCTAGTAACCTTTCAGTAGTTTATAATGAAATGACTATATGTGATTTATGATTTATAATTAAGAATGTTTAAAAATTACCATTACTCTTCAAATGTGCAGAGGTTCATTGTGTCTATTAAGAATTCAGTTCTTCAAATCTAGTACTGCACTACGTTCTGCATCTCTGTAACTCCCCTTGTAGCAAAATAGCTACAATATAGAGAATATTCAGTAGCTTTTTTTAATTCGTAAGAATATAAATNTGATTTGTAATTAAGAATGTTTAAAAATTACCATTACTCTTCAAATGTGCAGAGGTTCATTGTGTCTATTAAGAATTCAGTTCTTCAAATCTAGTACTGCACTACGTTCTGCATCTCTGTAACTCCCCTTGTAGCAAAATAGCTACAATATAGAGAATATTCAGTAGCTTTTTTTAATTCATAAGAATATAAATTTTAAAGGGTAACCTTTTGAAGTCAATTCTCCATGGCATTTCTACATGTTTCAGGACAGTTTTTGTCCCAGATTATATTTCTAAGAATATTTGTAAAACAGAAAGCCTTGAAAAATAGAGATAGATTCTCTTTCTTGGGCAGAGGGCAAGTTTGTTTCTGATCAGAAGAACAAAGATAAAGTCTTCTTCTGGCACAAAGTTGGATGAATCTGCCAGCAGTTTGCTATAATACATCAAAGCATGTTTGGTTCCTTAGCTGTAAGATAAGCCCAATGTGTACACAGTACCCCCTTGGCCAAATGCATCTTTGCTGTGGGTCCTGGGGGCCTGGACAATCAAAGCAAACATAAAGCCCATGACTCTTGCTATACCATGAGTAATAGAGCCCTTTTTATCTCTACATAAAAGTTTTATGTCTCCTGCCACTATGCATAAAACTGTGGCAGATTGAGTTGCTGGCTTTCAAGTGGACTAAAATCCCATTCCCTTCCAGTTTCTTGCAATAATGATTTAGCTTGGAGCACCTTATGACTTTGTGAGTAGCTAGGCAGCCAAAGCAAAAACAATACCCAGCTGTGGATGTGACTGGTGATAGAAATAAAGTCCGATGCTGTAAAGAGCAATATTGCATAGGAACCTGAAATGTCAGGTCCAGGAATCAAGTCAAATTGGAAGTGGTCAAACAAGAGATGGCAAGGGTAAAGAGCGACGTTCTAGGAATTAATGAACTAAAATGGACTGGAATGGGTGAATTTAACTCAGATGACCATTATGTCTACTACTGTGGGCAGGAATCCCTCAGAAGAAATGGAGTAGCCATCATGGTCAACAAAAGAGTCCAAAATGCAGTACTTGGATGCAATCTCAAAAATGACAGAATGATCTCTGTTCGTTTCCAAGGCAAACTATTCAATATCATTGTAATCCAAGTCCATGCCCAAACCAGTAATGCTGAAAAAGCTGAAGATGAATGGTTCTATGAAGACCTACAAGACCTTTTACAACTAACACCCAAAAAAGATGTCTTTTCCATTATAGGGGACTGGAATGCAAAAGTAGGAAGTCAAGAAACACCTGGAGTAACAGGAAAATTTGGCCTTGGAATGCAGAATGAAGCAGGGCAAAGACTAATAGAGTTTTGCCAAGAAAATGCACTGGTCATAGCAAACACCCTTTTCCAACAACACAAGAGAAGACTCTACACATGGACATCACCAGATGGTCAACACTGAAATCAGACTGATTATATTCTTTGCAGCCAAAGATGGAGAAGCTTTATATTTGGAAAACTCAGCAGTGGCCACAGGACTTGAAAGGTCAGTTTTCATTCCAATCCCAAAGAAAGGCAATGCCAAAGAAAGCTTAAACTACCACACAATTGCACTCATCTCACACGCTAGTAAAGTAAAGCTCAAAATCTCCAAGCCAGGCTTCAACAATATGTGAACCGTGAACTTCCTGATGTTCAAGCTGGTTTTAGAAAAGGCAGAGGAACCAGAGATCAAATTGCCAACATCCGCTGGATCATGGAAAAAGCAAGAGAGTTCCAGAAAAGCATCTATTTCTGCTTTATTGACTATGCCAAAGCCTTTGACTCTGTGGATTACAATAAACTGTGGAAAATTCTGAGAGAGATGGGAATACCAGACCACCTGACTTGCCTCTTGAGAAATATGGATGCAGGCCAGGAAACAACAGTTAGAACTGAACATGGAACAACAGACTGGTTCCAAATAGGAAANCTTTGGAAAAGATTCTGATGCTGGGAGGGATTGGGGGCAGGAGGAGAAGGGGACGACAGAGGATGAGATGGCTGGATGGCATCACTGACTCGATGGACGTGAGTCTGAGTGAACTCTGGGAGATGGTGATGGACAGGGAGGTCTGGCGTGCTGCGATTCATGGGGTCGCAAAGAGTCGGACATGACTGAGCAACTGAACTGAACTGACTGAGGGAGACTTTGAGGCCAAAAGGCCGTCTATCAGATTTGGAGGATTAGGCTCAGCGGGAGGAGCAAAAAGGAGAGACTGAATGTATTGTGAAAGAGATATGACTGATGTAGTCAGTTCCTAGAGCAAAATTGATAAGAGAATTTTAAGGCTGGAGAGTAAAAGATGGCTTAGAGCAAAAGGAAGGCTACTTCATCCTGTGAGAATGGAGGAAAGAAAGAAAGAATGGCTGTGGCAACAGATTAATAAAGAGGTGGCAAGATGAGAAAAATCAAGTCTGTTGGCCATAATTTTCTAGGTTGTCAGGCCATCTGCTGAAGGAGAGGGTAAGAATTCAGTGCAGAGGAAGCCTGAGGAAAAGAATAGTTCTGAAATTATCAGTAAGAAAATGGAAGAGGTAACTGACAGAAAAAGACAGGTTACGGGGTTAATAGGTGGTGCTGAGGGCCAGTTGAGTTTTGCATGTCTGTAGAGTTCTTAAAACTTTGTCATATAATGATCTCTGGCAGAATCAAGTTGTTCTGAATTAGGAAAGAAGCCCCATCTTAGATTTTTAGTTTTCCTGGTTAAGACAGAGAATAATATCTGTCGCCAATTATTCTGGGATGAACCTTAAAGTTATATTCCCATCCCATGTCCTAGTAATTGTACATCTACCTATGTAGCTGACCATTGAGGTGATGGATGAGTAGCATCCTTTAAATAGAACATTCACTGTTTGATTCTCTAGTAAAAGTGGAAACTGACATACATATTCTAAAGCCTTTTCACTATATGATATAGTCCTCTCCCATCCAACCAATCATACTACAGATTAAATCCAACTTGTCTTGAAATTATGTGTTAATGAGGGGCCTTGGGCATAAAACTAGAGTTAATTTGCATGGATGTCTTTGTTCTCTTTTTTATTGAAGTCTAGCCAGATCATGTCACCAAGGCGCTGTGAGTGATGGGGAACTTCAATAAAGCACTTGGCAAATGCATGTCAGAGAAATTCTAAATAATAATAAATCCTCTGACAAGACAAGAGCACTTAAGTTTGATGGTGACAGTTCAGTTTACAGAAATAAAGCTTATGTTCCCTGCTCCATTTTCAGGGTCTGAATGATTTTAATCATGCTGTTTGACAGATAGCTGTATCAGTGCATTTCATCATATCTAAACTCTGCCATCTCTGACTAGTCATCCATAGACACATTTTTAAATTTCAAAAACAAAACAAACAAAAAAAGTCTTTGTATTTTTTTGTATTTGCTTAGTAGTCATAGAAGCATTATCTTATTTACAGCTTGGAAATGAATAAATCTCCTGCTATTTCCCCCAAATTTGAAAATACAGATTACTGTCAAATCAACCTTATACAAATGTTGATGTATCATAAAATATCATTGCTCTGGGTGGTAGTTATTATTCTTAGAAACTTGATGGTCTATATATGGATGGTTTTAGGTCAGATTTGTCCCCATTTTCTGACCTCTACCCCCTTGCTTTCTTAAGCCAGACTCAATATTTTCCCTTGTTTCTTTCCAGGCCTGAGCTTAGATTAACTTTAGTGAAGAGAGTCTCTCTCTAGAAATTCCATGTACACTATTCATTTTTAAATAATTGTTGGATTTAATGCTTTACTACAGTCTTTATGGATATTTCAACTCCAGTCTTTTCAAGTATTATCAGTAACTGTCTTATGTTGATAGAAAAGGTTTGAGGATGACCTCAGTCTTTGTCTTTTTTTGAGATTTTCCTATTTTATGCACATGATCCTGCATCAATATCATTACTCCCTGTTTCTTTCCTATATACCTTGACTCACAATTGATTAAAAATATAATTAACCAAGGACAATGACTTATCTACTCTTTAATCCCAACTTCTAGCATAGATTTATACCTTGCAAGTATAGTAGCATAAAAATAGGACATGTTTTCAACTCACATAAATCAAACAAATTTGAATTGGGGCTCTATTATTTTTATTGAACTTTTTAAACCAAAATCTCTTCATCTGTAAATAGAAATATTAAGATATACCTCATGATTTATTATGAAGATTAAATAAATGTTATACAAGCTAACATATTTATTAAAAGGTAACATGTTTAAGGATTCAAAGGTAGTTCATAATACCCTGAGGGCAAGGATAAAGAAAGGATTCAGAACAAGACTGAATGTGAATACAACCATGACTTTTATTTTCCTCCTCATAACTGGTTGATGGCAACCTGCTATCTTCTTTATTTCTTGAATTCAATTCCTCTTCCTCTCCAAAAATACATGGTATAAACAGGTGAGTTACCTGGAGATAAAATGATCTTTCTCTTCTTCAGTGCAAATTCCAAATTATTTGAGAAGAGAGAAGTTGCCCTAGTTTGAGAATCTGTTCCTGGGTGAAGTGGATGTAAGGTTATATAGTAGAAAGCTGGATCTTCTAAGCCACTTTTGGCTAGTTCAGGTGACACTTCTGGTGGATTGGATCAGGAGATAAGTCTAGGTTTTGACAGAGGAAGCAATGTTTTCCTACTAGAGAATTTTGTTTTATTTAAAACAAAAATTACAGAACAGTATTTTCTAATTGAGCTTTATATTATCAGGGACAAGATCACCTAAAGTGTTTCCTTGTGAACAAGGATATAATATTTGATTTTAATTAACAAATTTAAATAGTCATAAGTGGTTAGTGACTAGTGTAGCTACAAAATGTTACTATCAACAAATGGAAGCTGTTACTTTGAGGTAATCGATCCTTGTTTGATGTGTTAATGAATGTTTTCCTTAGAGCACAGTTACTAGTTATTTCTTATTATTCAATCTTGCAGTTGTTTTTATACTTTGCATAATTTCTCTATTTCTTTAGAGGGACAAGATCACCTAAAGTGTTTCCTTGGGAACAAGGATATAATATTTGATTTTAATTAACAAATTTAAATAGTCATAAGTGGTTAGTGACTAGTGTAGCTACAAAATTTTACTATCAACAAATGGAAGCTGTTACTTTGAGGTAATCGATCCTTGTTTAATGGATGTGTTAATGAATGTTTTCCTTAGAGCACAGTTACTAGTTATTTCTTATTATTCAATCTTGCAGTTGTTTTTATACTTTGCATAATTTCTCTATTTCTTTAGATACTGGGAAACAGAAGTATTCTGGGAGAGGTGTGTTACAATTGTTTACTAAGAGTAACTGAAACCTGCTATAGAGGTCACTGAGCTTCTAAAGATGAGGAATTGCCAGAAGTTGGCAGGAGCAGGAAAAAAGGGAGAAGAGAACAGAGGTATCAATGGTCTTTGCTTATTCCACAATTTTACAAGAGGTATGCCCCATTCAGAAGTCCTTTACCCAAGTTATTCAATTCCATACAGGCTACTACCTCAAGTAGAAAATGAGATATGTACTCACAATCAATCATGGTCTCACATACATATTCTCATGACAGTAGCTAAAATTGTAGTCAAGAGAAACATAGGCTCCTTCTTTCATATAGTTTGTTATCTAGTTAGTGATACTAAAAAAATAATAATAATGATACCAACAAATGTAAATGCCATGGAAACCTATCTGGGAATGTGGAAGGGCATCGGCCTAGTTTGGGAGGAAAGAAAGGCTTCTCTGTGGGAGTATCTTGTTAGCTGAGAGATGCAAAAAGATTTTGTCTTCATGTAAGATCAATTGAAATATATTAATAATAAATCATGTTATTCAATTCCATACAGGCTACTACCTCAAGTAGAAAATGAGATATGTACTCACAATCAATCATGGTCTCACATATATATTCTCATGACAGTAGCTAAAATTGTAGTCAAGAGAAACATAGGCTCCTTCTTTCATATAGTTTGTTATCTAGTAAGTGATACTAAAAAAATAATAATAATGATACCAACAAATGTAAATGCCATGGAAACATATCTGGGAATGTGGAAGGGCATCGGCCTAGTTTGGGAGGAAAGAAAGGCTTCCCTGTGGGAGTATCTTGTTAGCTGAGAGATGCAAAAAGATTTTGTCTTCATGTAAGATCAATTGAAATATATTAATAATAATAAGGAGGAAGAGTGAGATATAGAGATGTGACTAGACTTGTAAATTTTTTTAATGTTGCTTTGATTGGAGTTTGGAAAGACAGATGGGAGAGGAATAAGTTAAGTGGATAATGCAGTGTCTGGGGCGGAGATGATAATAATTTGACCAAGGATGTTGATTGAGATAGAGAGACATAAAAATGCACACAAATTAAAATAGCAAGTACAATACTTGAGACTGAAGAGAGTATAGAATAGTGTATGACTATGAAATAAGCATCCTTGATGACTTTCTGTGTTTTGTTTACACTGCTGCATGGATGGTGGTACATTTCACTGAGATAAGGGATTGGAAGTTGGCAGGGTTGAGAGAGGTAAGAGGAATTACAGATCAATTTTTTATGAGATTGGCCTTTGAGACACCCAATGGAGATGTCAGATAAAAAGTTAATAAGCTGCTGGGAGCTTTTAGGAATGGCCAGGGCTAGAGATATAAATTTGGCTTGGGGTGGAAATGAGACAATTCAAATGAAAATAGAAACTAAAAAAAAAAAAAAAGAAGAAGAAGAAGAAGCCATCTAAGAATAAGCCTAGATGATTGTGAATAGTGAAAGATTGGATGAATGGCAATAAAGGTTAAAAGGTGGAGAAGAAGTAATTAAAGAAAGAGGAAAGGATATGTCTTAGAAGTCAAGGAAAAGCATTTTAAAAAAATAGTATGCAGAGAAGATAGAGTTGAAAACAAAAACATCCACAATCCTAACAGTTCTACATGTTTTATTTGCATGTACTGATAGGTGATATTTATATTAACAAGTATTAATAAAGTCACTCAGGCAAAGTAATAAGCAACAAGCAAATCTTATTATTTACCTCTCCTTTACTTAGGTAGAGTTCTAATAGTTTATTCTAGAGACATGCCAAAACTTATCTACCTCTATGAAAAAAAAAAACTGGGTCAAGAGAAAAATCATGAAAGCGTTTCTGATTGCTTGATCACTGAATGCCTCCTTAGTTTATTCATAATTTTTTTGTGTATTAAAATAAATACAGTGCTTCCACAGAGCTGGAACACAGGCTGATAGGATATAATTAAGTATTATGTTTTGGGGTTGAAATGAACTTTGTGGTATTTGGAAATTAACTAGGTGATAGCATGGCTTTTACCATTTCTCTAAGAACATCAATATTCAGTAAACCTGTTCTTGATAAATGTTATTCTACTTAAGGCTATTTTTAATGTGTAAGAGTTAATATGTAGATCTAGACTGTACCTGCATAAGGAAAATATATTACACTCTTTTTCTCTTTTAAAGATTATTAGTTCTTACAACTCATAAGTATTCAACTTCTACTCTGAAAATACAAGTAGAGGTTTGGGCCTTGAAAGACTTGATAGAATCCATAAAAGTGAACCCCTTCTCACTGAAAGAATCAATGTTGGTTTCAAAGTTTGATTTAAATAAATGTCATTTGTTTATCTGCTAAAAGGTAGGATTATGTGATTACTGGGGATTTGTTCTACCCTGGTGAATCTAAAAGCAGTGGTTTTCCCACATAGAAATTACTGCAGCAATGAAAACAGCAAAAATAATATAGATGAATCTGGTTATTATGATGATTCTATGATATCTAGGCTCATTTTATGTACCCGCCTTACTGTTAAGATAGCTACTTATTGGAATGGATTTAGTTGGACTGCTGTCTTCTTCCTTCAGGAACTAGAGGCTACATTAAAGGCTATTGACTCACTGAGGGTGAGGCAAACTTCCAGGAGATGGAAGATGTAGCAAAAGGAAAGGGTGAAAGGACATGATGGGGATTACAGAGGGCACAACAGGAATTCAAATAACTTTATAAGCTCAAAGAACAGTCTTCGATTTTTGTTATGGTTGCTAGACTCTTAGGGTTGTACCTTTAAAATATATTCTAGTAGAGGTTTTTGTCTGTAAGTTAACACTTGGTCCTCTGCTGGTTAACTCCTCTTTTCTTGTTTTGACTTGAATTCACAGTTTCCTTTAAATCCTTTAAAATGAAGTCAGTTGTAGCTTTCTCCAAATACATCCTCTGTATATGGCAGTTAGTCAGAAGATTCAATTTTTAAACAAATGTGTGCTTAGGAGCAGAGGTTCACATTCCTGTGCTCAGAAACAGCTCATCCTGCTACAATGTGGCAGGTGTGCTGATGCTGAATGCAAATATGTTCATGCAAACACAGGGAAGTAAATAAGTTTTTTTTTTCCCCCGCTTGTTGTCCATGGCCTTCTCTGCTTCTAAATGCACCATGTATGAGAAAGATTTTACCTACTAAATTTTCTTTTTGAGATTCTAATTTAGGTATGTTTAGAGGGAACATGTAGCTCATTATCTTTAGTAATTTTGTAACTGTGGTAAATGTGTCAATCATATGAGAATTACATATACACTTGCAATTGAAATTTTCCATTATACCAAGAAGCACTCTAATTCAACTATTTTAAAGAGTTTCTTTTCATTTGAGAATTCAAAGAGTTACATAATAGGTTTAGTTAAAATTCCAAAGCATTCCTCTTAATACCTTCTTGTAAAGAAGGAGATAAATCTTATATACATACTCTGTATTCAGTTAGAGCTATGGTCTATATAGGGAATGCAATTATCTGTGTTAAATTCTCACCCTTTTATTAAGGGCCTAATGTTAATGAGATAGAATTTTGAAGAACACGTTTATTAGTAATTTCTATTTGTGTCACAGTTTTGGGCTGGATGCAAAGCTCGGTAAACCATTTCAGGATGACAGGACACAGAATTCATGAAATGATGCGTGGCCCTGATCCCTTAAAGAACATAAGGGAAATTACCACCACTACTTCTACTCAGTGGGATGACAGTAACGATATCAGGCTTTGCTAGTCTCCATCTCACTACTGTCATTAGGGACAATGCTGGAGTAAATGAGACAGAATTTTGAAGAACACGTTTATTAGTAATTTCTATTTGTGTCACAGTTTTGGGCTGGATGCAAAGCTCGGTAAACCATTTCAGGATGACAGGACACAGAATTCATGAAATGATGCGTGGCCCTGATCCCTTAAAGAACATAAGGGAAATTACCACCACTACTTCTACTCAGTGGGATGACAGTAACGATATCAGGCTTTGCTAGTCTCCATCTCACTACTGTCATTAGGGACAATGCTGGAGTCCATGTCAGTTGAGGACTATATGCTATATATTTAGGTGCACATTTTTCTTCTTCTGATTTCCTGCATTTTTCAGTTTCATTATTTTTCTTCCTTGCCTCCCACTTTTTTTTTTTTCTTTTTTATATTCAGTGCAAAGTACTAAAGCTACATGATAGCCCAAGAGAACCACATAACATGAAATTTGGAGGCATGATATAATTTTTTTATTACTAACCCTGGTGATATTTATTGTAGATTTTAATGATGGACATTGTATAACTTGTAAACAGACAAGACAGCATCGTAGTTAAGAACATAGATTTGGAGACCATATTGCTTAATTTCAAATGTCTTCTTTGCACATATTACTTATTGACTTTTTGCTTAACATCTTATTGCCTCAATCTTCTCATCTGTTGGGTTTTCCTGGTGGCTCAGATGATAAAGAATCTGCCTGCAATGCAGGAGATGCAGGTTCAGTCCCTAGGTCAGGAAGATCCCCTGGAAGAGGAAATGGCAAACAGCTCCAGTGCTCTTGCCTGGAGAATTCCATGGATGGAGGAGCCTGGTAGGCTACAGTCCATGGGGTCGCAAAGAGTCAGACATGACTGACTAACCCACACTTTCTCATCTGTGGACAATAATAGTGCCCTTATGGATTCTTATGAAGATCCTTTGTTAAATAGATAAAATCATACACTGAAATTAAGTTAAATTTTCTTATTTTATAAATCAAGAAGCGAGCTAATGTTGAAGTATCTTTTGTTTACACACTATTCTAGTTTTCCTACTGACTTGTTTTGTCTTAACAAATGTATAAAGTAAACACTTAAATGTATGAATCATTCATATGATCATTATAGGGAAATTTTTTTTTTTTTAAATAGAAGGTCATTATGATACCTTCTATCTTATGGCCCAGGTGGCAAGGCAGAGTCAGTCAGATTTTCAACATCTCATCATTGGTTAGATTTTACTTGCCATAAAATGGGCTACTCTAGAATGATAGCTACATTAGGCCAGTCCTCATATTGCCTTTCACAGAGAAGAATAGGATCAATATTATCATAGAGCGAGCTAATGTTGAAGTATCTTTTGTTTACAGACTATTCTAGTTTTCCTACTGACTTGTTTTGTCTTAACAAATGTATAAAGTAAACATTTAAATGTATGAATCATTCATATGATCATTATAGGGAATTTTTTTTTTTTTTTTTAAATAGAAGGTAGTTATGATACCTTCTATCTTATGGCCCAGGTGGCAAGGCAGAGTCAGTCAGATTTTCAACATCTCATCATTGGTTAGATTTTACTTGCCATAAAATGGGCTACTCTAGAATGATAGCTACATTAGGCCAGTCCTCATATTGCCTTTCACAGAGAAGAATAGGATCAATATTATCATAGTGTCTGTCCTCAACTCTTGTCTTTCAAACCACTTAGTTTCTCCCTCAGAGTTGATCTACATTAGAAGTATTGGTTTGTTCTCCAACTGCTTTAGGTTTTCCCAGACAGAGTGGTGTGAACTTAAGTTCTATTTATGCTTACCTTACTTAGGGACACCAGTCTTACATTCCAGAATCTTTGTCTGACCAGAAAATACTGAGCTTGGGTATAAAACGGATAGGTTTACTGGTTAAGATGATGACCTCTGAAGACAGATTGCTTGGAATGAAATCTAGGAATATGCCCCTTTCATCAACTTAACTAAACTTTCTGGCCTCAGGTTTCTTAACTGTGAAATATCAATGGCTATAGTGATAGAAATGTAGAAAGAGGGGTGCGTTTAAGAAATACAGGAGGTAAAGTATTTGATGTTGACATGGAATGATCCTAAAATGACAGCCAGATTTCAACTTGTGTCATCAATATTAAGCTTACAAAGCTTTTGCCAGTTTTGTTTGTGTTTATCTTGTAAATATATTTTCATGGACTATTTAAAAGTATATCAGGTACTGAAAAGATAAATGGTATGTCTTCTAGACTATATTTTCAAGTAGTTGAGCTTCGAAGAGAATACTGTACGTAGAACCATAGTTACCAGAAGATGTGAATTTGAAGGAACATTTTCATTTAAGATGAGGTAAATTGAGCATTATAATTTAGCTAAGGTAATAAGTCACAAAACGCTTGAGTGAGGATGGAGAGGATGAAAGTGTTTAAAATAGCACAATATCTCAAAATGTCACAGAAAAATAAAGCTAGAGAAAGGCATACATTCTCACTTAGAGAAAGAAACCTCTTCAACTAACCGGGATGAAAGGATGAAGAATGGAGATAGTTTCATTTACCTGCAAGTGGCAAAAGAAGGAAAAGGTTTAGAAAGTTTTGCTTGATTGTCTTTCTTTTTTTTTTTAAGGAGAGAAGATCATTTGCTGAGAGGAGGAAGGGGGTGAGGCATATAGGATTTCAGGAAATAAGTCAATATATAGAAGAATTCTTGAAGGAGTTCATAGATAACTTACTAGGAACACATTGAGGAGGATCTCTCAGAGTTTACTGGATGAAATTGGATATTTTACAAAGCTGAAACAAGATTGTGAGATTTTCTCATGCATTTAGTTAGATGCCCAAGATCAGAACAGAAAGTCTAAATGATTGGATTTACCCCAGCCTGGGACAAAAGGTGAATAACTAAGAATGTAAGTCCAAAGCTATGATACTGATACAAATGGTAGCAGATGTGACAGCCTCTGAGTGAAATACTGAGGGAAAATAATGAATAAGAAAGAAGATTGTCATAAGGAAGCTGCGATAAAGAAGAAATATGTAATGAAATAAGAGTACCCTGGAGGAATCAATGGTCACTAACTAATAAAAGCTAACATTCCCAATGTATTTGTTGAATTTCATTTAAATCTATTAAGTTGTATCACAGTACTTCGGACTACTGAAAATATTCTAGAACCCCAAATCCCAGTTCTTCTGTTTCTCTCGAGCAAAAGTGCTTTAAGCTCATTTAAATTCACTAATTTATCTAGAAATTATTGCAGTATGTATTTTTAGTAGATATTCAATTTATATCAGGTGGATAAATTAGTAAATAAAAGTACTGAAGTTTAAAGAAAAGTTGATATTAGTCATTATAACACATTTATACAGTACTACATTTGCATTTCTCAGATAAACATATATCCTTTTGTTTTTTAAAAAATATAAAGCAGAAAAATTCAAGTTCAAAAGTCACTATCAGTAATGTCTCCTTTAACTAACTTAAACTGGCCATAATGTATTTAAATTTAATTTACTCTGTTGAGCAGAAGTGCAGGGGAAAGTATAAAGCAAATGTTGTGTATTAGGTAACTTGCAGATCTTATTTCTCTCTCTCAATTTGTACAAGTATCATCTGAAGGAAGTATAACTGCTCAGTTTCCCAGGTAGCACTAATAGTTAAGAACTCACCTGCCCAAACAGGAGATGCTAGAGACATGCCTTCTTTCCCTTGGTTGTGAAGATTTCCTGGAGGAGGGCATGGCAACCCACCAGTATTCTTGCCTGTAGGATCCCATTGACCAAGAAGCCTGGCAGGCTGCGACCATAGGGTCACAGAGTTCAGTCAGTTAGTTCAGTCCCTCAGTCGCGTCCAACTCTTTGTGATCCCAAGGACTGCAGCATGAATTAGACATGACTGAAGCGACTTCACACCACACACACACACACACACACACACATACACACACACACACACACACACACCTGTTTACATTTTAGAGTTGAAAATAATTTTATTTAATGCAATTGTATATAGTGACAGATCCAGAATTCAAAACTAGGTCATGCATGATGCAAAATCTTAGTTTTCCCAGTTTTTACACTGCTCTTAGTTTACAGAGAGATTGAAGAGTCTTCTTAGAATTAACAGCAATGTATTTCTTAAGATTGGCACATACTATGTCATAAACATATTCACATTTTTCTCTAATTAGAAAAATTCTCAGAAAAATAAAGCAATGAAAGAAGAGAATAAGGGATATATAAGATGGGAATTTTTTAACTACAGGACTTAAGACAATTTATTATTGGTAAAAAATATAATGGAAAACTCAAAGAGACCCCAAAACTTGCAAGGATTTTACATGAAATAATTGATTATATTAAAATCTAATTTAAATAATTTGATTGGATATGAGGAAAAAACTAGAAAATCCTTGCTTAACAGTAACAAAAATCAATTTAATTTAAATTAAAATATTAAAAGTGAAAACAGGAATACAATATAATTACAAACTAGAGTAGTTATCTGATTTTGGGCTGAGAAAGGTTTATGACTAAGTTCAAATGCAAAAAAAAATGAAATTTGATACATTACATAAGATTTTAAAAATTTATTAATCTAAAGCATCAAAAAAAGAAAATTCTATAATTAAAAGAAAAATAAATGACAGTTAGTATGATTGATGAATCAGTAAGAAAAAGCTGAATCACCTAATGGGGAAAAGGATAAAGTATCAACAGAGGAAATTCAAAAATAAAAGGTTTTGTATTAGCTAAAGTATATATTAAATATTTGTACCCTATTAATAATGAGCATCATTTTTAAATTAAATTGGAAAAATTGTAACATTGTAAAAATATTACTGAAATCATAAGGCAATCTCATTTACTGGTGCTGGATTTAAACATTAGAAAATTTTCTCAAGAATAAAATGTGTTAGTGTACATTTCTTTGAGCTTCATATTTTTTCACAGAGTAATTCAACATCTTAGTAATTATCTCATTGAAAATTTCAAAATGTGGAAAAATATGTAAGAAAATGAATATTATTAAAAACTGAAAATAACCACAAAATAGAAATTTTTTCCTGACATAAAATCATATGCTTTAGAGGAAAGGTTAAGAATATTATGTCAGTATATATTAAGTAGGGAGAATAATTTCAAAGCAGTATATAAAGTATGACCTTGTATGTGTGTGCTCAGTAGCTCAGTTGTGTCACATTCTTTGTTATCCATGGACTGTAGCCCACCAGACTCTCCTGTCATGGAATTTCACTGTCCAAGAAAACTGGAATTTCCGACTTCAGGGGATCTTTCCGACACAGGGATCGAACTTGCATCTCTTGTGTCTCTTGCAGGGGGATTCTTTGCCACTGTGCCACCTGGGAAGCTCGTGTGAGCCTAACTTTTTCTGAAATATTATATATTCCTGGTGCTAGTCATGAACAGAGAAAAAAATATGAAGGAAATACATTACTTAAATAATAAAATCAATGTAACCATCCTGAAGGTAGGAAAAAGGAATGTGAATATAATTCTACCATATAATAAAATATGTCAAGTAAAACACAATTTGATCTGATTCTAGTTCATAGTCATGAAACAGAAGAGATCTTAAAGTACAGTATCCAAGTAATAATTTGTCACTAATAACTAAAAATGTCACTGTAAACTTCTTCAATATAAGAGGAAAAGACATGGTGAATTAGGTGTTTCATAATCATGATAGTCAAATGTCATGTAATACTCATTAAAAAATTCAAATGTGTTAAGTAATTTGACCTTTCATAGCAATTATAATACCTAGAATATAGCACATATCCTCATTTTACAGATAGAAAAACTGACACATCAAAAGGTGGAATGATAAGAATCTAAAATCCCACAATCAATTAGACCTAGCAGTAAGAATTGGATTTCAAGCTTTTGGCTTTATAATTATTTCAAGTAGCCTTTTGAAATAGGCTTTTGACATAGACTTTTTCATTTAGCCTTGACTACTAGCCCCTGGGGAATTATATATGTTTATGTAACTGTTCTAAAATGATAGCAGAGTGTCACGGCATGGCAAGCATATAGATGCCTTGTCTTACTGATTCCTTTGTATAGGCATTTCTCAAAACAAATTGATCTTTATTCTCATTCTAATAAACTAAGCTGAAGACACTTTTGCCTTTGATGTGATTTTTTTATACTGCTTTAGTTTATAGAAATTCATTTCTTCCAGTTTCTGAGCTTCAGCATATTAGAATTTTGAAGCTCCTTCCTTTAAGTTCTTTAATCTTTGAATGTTTTCTCTTATTATTTTCCTTTGAGTTATCAGTGCCTTTAAACGAAAGGGATTCTCTGGTGGCTTAGATGCTAAAAACTCCACCTGCAACGCAGGACACCTGAGTTTGATCTCTGGGTTGGGAAGATCCCCTGGAAAAGGGAATGGCAACACACTCAGTATTTTTGCCTGGAGAATTCCATGGACAGAGGAGTCTGGTGGCCTATAGTCCATGAGGTCACAAAGAATTAGATATGACTGAGTGACTAACACTTTCACACTTAGATGAACCCTACTGTCATCACACTAGTAGAGATTTTTTCAAACCTGGAATACTTTAGGAACCTTCATAATTGGTCTAATGTCTTTTAGAAGATTTTTCAGAACACCATCATAAAGGCTGCTGCTGCTGCAGCTGTGTCACTTCAGTCATGTCCGACTCTGTGCGACCCCATAGATGGCAGCCACCAGGCTCCGCCATCCCTGGGATTCTCCAGGCAAGAACACTGGAGTGGGTTGCTACTTCCTTCTCCAATGCATGAAAGTGAAAAGTGAAAGTGAAGTTGCTCAGTTGTGTCTGACCCTCAGTGACCCCATGGACTTCAGCCTTCCAGGCTCCTCTGTCCATGGGATTTTCCAGGCAAGAGTACTGGAGTGGGGTGCCATTGCCTTCTCGGATCATAAAGGCTAGCATCTACTAAATACTCTTAAAATGTTGCCATGGTCATGTTATGTTACTCCTCTGAGGGAAATATTTAATGTTTCAATTATTGTGTTGTCTGCCTTTAAAACAAAAGGAAAACAACTTTATCGTGGCATTCAAAGCCCACCTATAATTTAATTCCAACATAAACTTCAACAGGGTTGACTCTAGTGCATTCCATTGAACCAGAGCAATCAATCAAACAAATTGTCATTCCTCACCAGGCATCACCTTACAGGCCCTTTATCTTTCCTCTTTCAACTGCTTTTCTTCCTTACAGGTGTCTGCAGTATTTTTTGTTTTTAATTTATGTTTTATCTTTGATCTTTTTGATACTGAGAAAAGTTAACAGAATCTGTGTTTTCTTTGTCCTTTCTCTGAATATACATGTTCTCCATTGATAACCTTATTGTTACAACAACTTATGGCCATGCAAGTGATGAGGAAAACTTGAGACAGATCATTTTGGCATAGCAACTTTTTCAACATTGATACTTTATTTTGAGTAGTAAGAAATTCTCAAAGAGATCTTTTGGAAGATTCTGGAAACAGAAGGCAAGATATTCAAATTTACTCTTTGTTTACAGTGTAAATTGCATAGGAAGGGGAGGTTGATTCTATAATGCTATACTGTGTATAGTCACTCAGTTGTGTGTGACTCTGTATGACGCCATAGATTATAGCCTACCAGGCTCCTCAGTCCATGGGGATTCTCCAAGGCAAGAATAGTGGAATGGTTGCCATGCATTCTCCAAGGGATCTTCCCAACCCACGGATCGAACCCAGGTATCCCTCATTTCGGGCAGATTCTTTGCCATCTGAGCCACCAGGGGAGACCTAACTCTATAATATTCATCCTTAATTTTAAAAACACCACATCAATTGTTATTTTCACATGAAATGGAATTATTTAGAATTCCAAATATGTCATCCAATACTTTTTACCTATAAATACATATGATATAATAAATGGCACTTACAGTCATTAGACCATAGCATAGCAAATATTAGAAGCAAGTTATTGGGCATTTGAGTGCTTTTAATACAGAATTCATGCATGACATGATCATATTCTTTTTCATATTCGAGAATACATTTCAATAAAATAGGACATTCTATGGAGTAAGGAGAGATTATGTAATCATTTACTTGGTTTCTATTCATTCCATTTTTATCATTATTGTAAGTATTTTAAAACCCAGCTGAGGAAATAGCAACTCCTGGCTACCGAGAGAGACAGAGAACAGCTTTGTGATCCATTCTGTGGATCAGTGATTCTGTGCTGAGCTCTGTCATTTTGCTGATAGATGAAGACAGGTAGAAGGGCTAGGAGTATGTTGAGCCTCTTTCTAAGAGGTCCTTAGCCAGTGGCTGACTCGTGAAAATGCAATTCCACTGCCTACAGCTAAGAACAAGTGCTGAGCTCTCTCAGAAAGCACTTGTACCTTGGAGATATCTTGTGGTATATCTGGCTAAACTTTAGACTCTGCCTGAAATCACAGCTTTGCAGGTCTTTGACCCCACTTCTTGTCCTGTTTCCCTCATTTTCTTTCCAATGTCTCTTGGAAGAACTTCCTTTATTAAAACACTAGCCCAAGATTTCTGGTTGCAAATTTATTTCTGGGAAATTCACTGAGTTATATGGTTGATTAGCAAAAAAAAAGTTTGGAACATGCTATCCAAAGTGTAGTCCTCAAATCAACAACAGTAGCAGCATCTGGAAGGCTATTAGAAATGCAAATTCTGTGGCCTCACCCCAGATGTAGTGAATAAAATTTCTAGGAGGTATGTCAGAGAAATTTGTGTTTTAAGAAGTTCTCCAGATGGTTTTTATGCTTGCTAAAGTTTAAGAACCACTTGTCTGGAAATTCATCTCCTTACTCACAGGCCACAGCTTTTTAATATATTTGTTTCTTCCCTCTACCCTTGTCTGTTCCTCTGACATTCTCTTCTCATTTTTTTTAACCTATATTTTCTTCCATCTTTCCTTTCTTCCTTCCTTTTCTCTCTGTCTGTTCCTTCCTTCCTGTTACCTATTCATCTGCCTGTCATTTATTATTTATCATCATCTTGTTAACAGAACAAATAAATACATGTGTCTGTAAATAAAGACAGTTTTATTTATTTGTTTGCCTTTTCCTCTACCCATGTTATAGGATCACCAACAACTTTAAAGAGTTTTGTTACCTTCTTCCAGGGAAAAAAGATTGATCAGATGTTTCACTCTGGTAATCCTATGCAAATGATGAGCAGTTTAGATCATAAGTAACTGTTAGTTACTTGCTTTCTCTCACTTTTTTTCTTTTAAGAATAAAAACAGATAAATCAGATATTCTTTTAAGAATAAAAACAATAAGAAATGGAATAATCTAAATTTATTTTGTGTGAGAGAAGACTTTATACATGGAGATCACCAGATGATCAATCTGAAATCAGATTGATTATATTCTTTGCAGCCAAAGATGGAGAAGTTCTATATAGTCAGAAAAAAGACTGGAAGCTGACTGTGGCTCAGATCGTGAAATCCTTATTGCCAAATTCAAACTTAAACTGCAGAAAGTAGAGAAAACCACTAGATAAAACAGGTAGGAGCTAAATCAAATACCTTACAATATACAGTGGAAGTGACCAATAGATTCAAGGGCTTAAATCTGAGAGATAGAGTACCTGAAGAACTATGGATGGATGATCATGACATTGTACCAGAGGCAGGGATAAAGACCATCCCCAAGAAAAAGAAATGCAAAAAGGCAAAATGGTTGTCTGAGGAGGGCTTAAAAATTGCTTTGAGAAGAAGAAAAGCTAAAGGCAAAGGAGAAAGGGAAAGGTATACCCATTTGAATGTAGAGTTCCAAAGAATAGCAAGGAGAGATAAGAAAACCTTCCTCAGGGATCAATGCAAAAAATAATATATATATATATATAGAGAGAGAGAGAGGAAAATAATAGATTGGGAAAAACTAGAGATCTCTTCAAGAAAATTAAAGGTACCAAGAGACTATTTCATGCAAAGATGGGCACAATGAAGGACAGAAATGGTATGGACCTAATAGAAGCTAAAGAAATTAAGAAGAGGTGGCAAGACTACACAGAACTATACAAAAAAGATCTTCATGACCCAGATAAACATGATGATGTGGTCACTCACCTAGAGCCAGACATCCTGGAATGCAAAGTCAAGTGGGCCTTAGGAAGCATCACTACAAACAAAGCTGGTGGAGCTGATGGAATTCCAGCTGAGCCATTTCAAATCCTAAAGGATGATGCTGTTAAAGTGCTGTAATCAATATGCCAGCAAATTTGTAAAACTCAGCAGTAGCAACAGGACTGGAAAAGGTCAGTTTTCATTCCAATTCCAAAGAAAGGCAATGACAAATAATGTTCAAAGTACTTCACAGTTGCGCTCATCTCACATGCTAGCAAAGGGATGCCCAAAACTCTTCAGGCCAGGCTTCAACAGTACGTGAACTGTTAAACTCCAGATGTTCAAGCTGGGTTTCGAAAAGGCAGAGGAACCAGAGATCAAATTGCCAACATGCACTGAATCATCAAAAAAGCAAGAGAGTTCCAGAAAAACATCTACTTCTGCCTTACTGACTACACCAAAGCCTTTGACTGTGTGGATCACAACAGACTTGGAAAATTCTGAAAGAGATGGGAATACCAGACCACCTGACCTGCTTCCTGAGAAATCTATATGCAGATCAAGAAGCAACAGTTAGAACTGGACACAGAACAACAGACTAGTTTCAAGTTGGGAAAGGAGTACATCAAGGCTGTGTATGTTGTCACCCTACTTAGTTAACTTACATGCAGAGTACATCACCTGAAATGCTAGGCTGGATGAAGCACAAACTGGAATCATGATTGCCAGGAGAAATATCAATAACCTCAGATATGAAGATGACACCACTTATGGCAGAAAGTAAAAAAGAACTAAAGAGCCTCTTGATGAAAGTGAAAAAGATGAGTAAAAAAGTAGGCTTAAAACTCAACATTCAGAAAACCAAGATCATGGCATCTGGTCCCATCACTTCATGACAGTGACAGACTATTTTGGGGGGCTCCAAAATCACTGCAGATTGTGATTGTAGCCATGAAATTAAAAGGTGCTTGATCCTTGGAAGAAAAACTATTACCAACCTAGACAGCATATTAAAAAGCAGAGACATTACTCTGCGAACACAGGTCTGCCTATTCAAAGCTATGGTTTTTTTAAAGTCATCAAGTATGGATGTGAGAGTTGGACTATAAAGAAAGCTGAGTGCTGAAGACTTGATGCTTTTGAACTGTGGTGTTGGAAAAGACTCTTGCGAGTCCCTTGGCCTGCAACAAGATCCAATCAGTCATCCTGAAGGAAATCAGTCCTGAATATTTGTCAGAAGCACTGACGCTAAATTGAAGCTCCAGTACTTTGGCCACCTGATGCAAAGTACTGACTCCCTGGAAAAGACCCTGATGCTGGGAAAGATTGAAAGCAGGAGGAGAAGAGGAAAACAGAGGATGAAATGGTTGGTTGGTATCACCGACTCAACAGACATGAGTTTGAGCAAGCTCTGGGAGTTGATGATGTACAGGGAAGCCTGCCGTGCTCCAGTCCATGGGGTTGCAGAGTTGGACATGACTGAGTGACTGATCTGAACTGAACCAAAATTTATTTTGATATAAATTTTTTTGTGAAAATATTGTTTCACCAAGCAATGAATTATTTAACTGACTGTCAATTGGTATTAGATTGTTCATATTCAGTTATTCAGCTTTCATTTATAATAAATATAATATCTTGAGAACTTACTGTGTGCTAGATACTATTTTGTATCACACAAATTACCTCAATTAATCTTTGCAGCA
The DNA here is from genome assembly GCA_006408615.1 of Connochaetes taurinus. Lineage (NCBI taxonomy): Eukaryota > Metazoa > Chordata > Mammalia > Artiodactyla > Bovidae > Connochaetes > Connochaetes taurinus. The sequence goes on from SJXO01004842.1 coordinate 35,747, forward strand.
ATCTTATGCATATGAATTATTATCATACTCACCAAAAAAAAAAGGATACTCAAGTTGAGAGGAATTAAGACAGTTTCCCATATTGTTTACTTTTATGCAAATTTCTTCTGGCTTGTACAATCTTAGAGGATTCAGATATGGCCAACTTGTGTATTCTTTAGAAACTTGTTTATAAGTTTAAAGAACTTAAAACTACAAAAAGATTTTAAAGACAGAGAAGAATAGTTTAAACAACAATTGGCAGAATAAATTGGCAAGAATATCTTAGATTTTTAAAGAAACAAGAACGAGACTTGACTTGCTCTGTCTGATATCCAGTATACTCCAAGTCTATAATAAGTTTCAAAAATCAAAATTTAATCAGAATATCACAGTGAATGGATAGGCCAATTGCATATATATCTACATATATAAGTATATATGTATGCATGTACACAATACATATTTACATATATGTAAACTCAAATGTTACAAATATACGTGCACCAATATAGGGACAAAAGTATAAACACAGAAATAAGTATATGTAGTACTTTTAAAAAATGAAGTATAGTTGACTTACAATATTATATTTGTTCAAGTGTATAAGGTAGCGATTTAAATTTTTCTAGATTACCCTTCATACAAAATTATTCTGATATTATTGACAATATGATGTGTTTTGCACATTATGTCCTTGTGACCTGTTTATTTTATAACTGGTTTGTACCTCTTAATCACTTTCATCTATTTTCCCTTATATATATATATATAGAAAGGAACCACTGTATAGAAATCCACCACTCAGAAGTGGAATTCCTGGACTATTTGGTACTTATATTTTTAGTTTTTTGAGAAACCTCTGTAACATATTCCACAGTAGTTGCACCAATTTACATTCCCATGATCAATGCACAAAGATTCCTCCCTTCTCTCCACATCTTCACCAAGAGTTGCTATTGCTTGCCTTTTTTATGACAACCATTCTGACACAGTATAAGATAATACCTTCCTATGGTTTTAATTTGCATTTCTCTGATGACTAGTGATTTGACTATATTTTCATGTGCCTACTGGTCATCTGTATTTCTTAATTGGAAAAATGGCTAGTCAGGTCCTCTGTCCATTTTTAAAATCAAAGTTTGTTTTATTGATATTGAGTTGTATGAGTTCCTTTATATATTTTAGATACTAACTATCAATCATTTGCCAACTTGTCCTCCCATTCAACATTGCCATTTCCTTTGGTCAGTGGTTTCTTTTGCTATGCAACAGCTCTTTATTTTGATGTGGTTCCATTTTGCTGATTTTTGCTTTTGGTGCCCTAAAATAATCTTTAAAATGTGCTAATATTGCATAGACCTTACTCAGAGAGCACACCGCCTACCTTTGTTTTCTTCCAAGAGTTTTATGGCTTCAGGTCTTCTATTTAAGAGTTTGAGCATTTTGGGGGATGGGGGGAGGGGGAGGTTGTGTGCTGTATAAGAAAGTGGTCCAGTTTAATTCTTTTGCATGTTGCTGTCCAAAACTATTTATTGACGGGACTACCTTTTCTTCAGTATATATTACTATTTCTTTGTCATAAATTAATTGTACATACACATAGTGTTTCTGTCTGGGCTCTCTATTCACTTTCATTGACATATACATCTGTTTATTTGTGTCAGGTTCATACAGTTTTGATTACTAGAGTTTTTTGTAGTATAGTTTAAACTGAGTGAGCATGATACCTCCACTTTGTTCTTTTGTCTCTAGATTGCTTTGGCTACTTGTATCTTTTGTGGGTCCATACAAGTTCTTGAATGTTTTGTTCAGTTCTCTAAAAAATATCATTGGTATTTTAATAGAGATTACATTGAAATTTTGGATTGTTTTGGATAGTATGGACAATTTAAAAATATTACTTCCTCCAATCCATTAATAAAGCATAACTTTCCATGTATTATTTAAATGTCTTTCTTTAATGTCTTGTCATTTTCACAGTACAGGTATTTCACTTCCTCAGTTAAATTTGTTCCTGGTACTTGATTCTTTTTAGTATAACTGTAAACGTGATTATTTTAAATTCTTTTGATAGTTTATTATTAGTGTATAAAGTGCAACAGGTTTTCTGTATATTAATTGTATGTCCTACAACTTTGCTGAATTTATTTCTTATTTCTATTGCTTTGTGGTGGAGTCTTTAGGGTTTTCTGTATGAAATTCAAGTCATCTGTAAATACTGAGAGTTTTACAAAGTTAGTTCCAATGTGGATGCCTTTTATTTCTTTTTTTGATCTGACTACTGGTCTAGGACTTCCAATACTATGTTAACTCAATATTCACCAGAGACATATGAAAACATCTTTTGCTACCCAAAAATTATTTACCAGAGACATTTAAATATACATAAAAAATCAATAGCAACAGGCATTAGTTTCTGTAAAAATCCCTGGTCAACAATGTGTTGAATAAAAGTGTCACTAGTGGGCCACATGGTCTTGTGGAAATGCTTTCAACTTTTCACCTTTGAATCTGATATTACCTGTGAGTCTGTCATAAGTGACCTTTATTGTGTTCCCTTTATGCCAACTTTTCTGAGACTTTTTTGTGAATGGATATTGACTTTTTTTAAATGCTTTTTCACATTTGTTGAAGCCATGATATCACTCTTTTCTTTCATGTTGCTAATGTGGTGTATCATATTGATTACCTTGTGGATATTGAACCATTCTTGCTTCCTTGAAATAAACCCCACTTGATCATGTTGTATGATTCTTGTATAATTCACACAAGAATATAAATCATACATATGATGCATGATTCTTGATTTTATCATTTTATTTTATTTTCTTGGACTCCAAAATCACTGTGGACAGTGACTGCAGTCATAAAATTAAAACATGCTTTCTCCTTGGGAAGAAAGCTATGATGAACCTAGACAGTGTATTAAAAAGTGGAGACATCACCTTGCCAACGAATGTCCATATAGTCAAAATTATGGTTTTTCCAGCAGCTATGTACAGATGTGAGAGTTGGATCATAAAGAAGGCTGAGCACCAAAGAATTGATACTTTTGAACTGCGGTGCTGAAGAAGACTCTTGAGAGTCCCTTGGGCTTCAGGGAGGTCAAACCAGTCAATCCTAAAGGAAATCAACACTGGATATTCATTGGAAGAACTGATGCTAAAGTTCCAATATTTGGCTACCTGTCGCAAAGAGCCAAATCATTGGAAAAGACCCTGATGCTGGGAAAGTTTGAAGGCAAAAAGAGAAGGGGGTGGCAGAGGATGAGATGGTTAGAAAGCATCACCAATTCAGTGGACATGAATTTGAGCAAACTCTAGGAGATAGTGAAGGACAGGGAAGCCTGGCATGCTATAGTCCATGGGATCACAAACAGTCATACATGACTTAGTGACTGAACAAGAAATGGTTCTTGTAATGTCTTATTGAATTTGATTTGCTAGTATTTTGTAGACTCTGATGCTGGGAGGGATTGGGGGCAGGAGGAGAAGGGCATGACAGAGGATGAGATGGCTGCATGGCATCACTGACTCGATGGACGCGAGTCTGAGTGAAATCCGGGAGTTGGTGATGGACAGGGAGACCTGGCGTGCTGCAATTCATGGGGTCGCAGAGTCGGACACGACTGAGTGACTGAACTGAACTGAACTGAACTGAACTGAAAGCTTTATCAGCTTCCCTAGTGGCTCAGAGGGTAAAGCGTCTGCCTGCAATGTAGGAGACCTGGGTTCAATCTCTGGGTCGGGAAGATCCCCTGGAGAAAGAAATGGCAACCCACTCCAGGATTCTTGCCTGGAGAATCCCATGGACAGAGGAGCCTCGTGGGCTACAGTCCACGGGGTCGCAAAGAGTCAGACATGACTGAGTGACTTCACTTTCAAAGCTTTATCAATTTATCAAGTTTGTTTATCTTTCCTTCTTTTTTTTTTTTTAATGTGTTTGGTTACACTGTGCTTTATTTGTATCACCCAGGATCTTTGTTACCACATGTGAGATCTAGTTCTCCAATCAGAGACTGAATCCCAGGCCCCCTGTAGTGGGAGTACAGAGTCTTAAACACTGGACCATGAGGAGAGTCCCTGTTGACCCTTTCAAACAAACAACTTTTAGTTTGATTGATTTTTAATTTTTTTGTCTTTATTTTTTGAGCTTGATATTATTTTCTTCCTTCTCATGTTTGTGTTTTGTTCATTCTTCTATTTCTAGTTCCTATAGGGCTTCCCTCATTGTTGGTAAAGAATCCACCTTCAGTGCAGGAGACCCCAGTTTGATTCCTGGGTTGGGAAGATCTGCTAGAGATGGGATAGTCTACCCACGTCAGAATTCTTGGGCTTCCTTTCTGGCTCAGCTGGTAAAGAATCTGCCTACAATGCGGGAGATCTGGGTTTGATCCCTGGGTTGGGAAGATTCCCTGGAGAAGGAAAAAGCTACCCACTCCAGTATTCTGGCCTGGAGAATTCCATGGGCTGTAAAGTCCATGGATTTGCAAAAAGTCAGGCACAACCGAACGACTTTCACCTTCACTAACTCTAGGTGTAAAGTTAGATTATTTTTTCTTGCTCCTAAGGTAGGCCTGTATTTCTATAAACTCTCTCTTAGAACTGCTTTAGATTTGGAGAGTTGTGATTCCAGTTTCAGTCACCTCAAGCTATTTTTCAATTTTCTCTTTGGTTTCTTCATTGACTTACTGTTTTTGTTTTTTGTTTTTAGTAGTATGATGTTTACTTTCCACTTATTTGTGTTTTTTTTTCCTTTAATTAATTTCTAGCTTCATATCTTTGTGATCACAATAAAATGTTTGATATGATTACAGTTTCCTTAAATTCATTGAGACTTGTTTTGTGGTCTAGTATGCTACATATCCTGAAAAAGTTCCATGTACACTTGAAACAAGTACTATTTTGGGATAGAATGTTCTGTGGATATCTTTCTAAGTGGTATATCCACTGCTTTCACTATATATTTGCTTTTATCAATGGGATTATTTCCCTCACTTATATTTTTAATTTCTTCTTATGCATTTTTTTGTTGTTGCAAAATGAAAAAAATTTTAAATGTCTTATGAGGCTGGTTTGGCAGTGATGAACTCGTCTAGCTTTTGCTTATATGGAAAACACTACCTATCTTTCAATTCTAAATGATAACTTGCTGGGATAGATATTCTTGATTTTTGCTTCTGTTTTTCCTTTTAGTACTTTAAATATCATATATATATAAATATCATATATCATACTTATCCTTTCTGGTTTACAGTTTCTGCTGAAAAATCAGTTGATAGTTTTATGGGGATTTCCTTGTAAGTGATTCAATTTTTCATTGATTGCCTTTAAAAATATCTCATTATTTTCAACTTTTGCTATTTTTTATTGTATGTTTTGGTTCTCATCTCTCTAAGTTCATCTTGTTTGGGGCTCTGTGATTCCAGGACCTGGATATATGTTATCTTTCCCAAGTTATGCTGTAGGATAGCATGCTAACCCACTTCAGTATTCTTGACAGGAGAATTCCATGGATAGAGGAGCATGGTTTAGGGAAGTTTTACACCATTATTTCATCAAATATATTTCTACCTTTTTTTCTTCAATCTCTCTTCTTATTTTAGGACCCTTATAAATGTTAGTGCCTAGATGTTATTTCAAAGGTATCTTGAACTACACTAATATTTCTTTTCATTTATTTTCATTTTTCACCTATGTTTGGGTAGTTTCTATTATTTTGTCTTCCAGATAACTTGCATTATTTGATATCACCTAATTTACTATTGTTTACCAGCTGAGCCACAAGGGAATCCCTTATGATTATACAGTGGAAGTGAGAAATAGATTTAAGGGACTAGATCTGATGGATAGAGTGCCTGATGATCTATGGATGGAGGTTCATGACGTTATACAGGAGACAGGGATCAAGATCTTCCCCATGGAAAACAAATGCCAAAAAGCATAATAGCTGACTGAGGAGGCCTTACAAATAGCTGTGAAAAGAAGAGAAGTGAAAAGCAAAGGAGAAAAGGAAAGATATGAGCATCGGAGTGCAGAGTTCCAAAGAATAGCAAGGAGAGATAAGAAAGCCTTCCTCAGCTATCAGTGCAAAGAAATAGAGGAAAACAACAGAATGGGAAAGACTAGAGATCTCTTCAAGAAAATTAGATATACCAAGGGAACATTTCATGCAAAGATGGGCTCGATGAAGGACAAAATGGTATGGACTTAACCGAACCAGAAGATATCAAGAAGAGGTGGCAAGAATACACAGAAGAGCTGTACAAAAAAGATCTTAATGAGCAAGGTAATCACGATGGTGTGATCACTCACTTAGAGCCAGACATCCTGGAATGTGAAGTCAAGTGGGCCTTAGAAAGCATCACTATGAACGAAGCTAGTGGACACGATGGAATTCCAGGTGAACTACTTCAAATCCTGAAAGATGATGCTGTGAAACTGCTGCACTCAATATGCCAGCAAATATGGAAAACTCAGCAGGGGCCACAGGACTGGAAAAGGTCAGTTTTCATTCCAATCCCAAAGAAAGGCAATGCCAAAGAAAGCTCAAACTACCACACAATTGCACTCATCTCACACGCTAGTAAAGTAGTGCTCAAAATTCTCCAAGCCAGGCTTCAGCAATATGTGAATCATGAACTTTCAGATGTTCAAGCTGGTTTTAGAAAAGGCAGAGGAACCAGAGATCAAATTGCCAACATCCGCTGGATCATGGAAAAAGCAAGAGAGTTCCAGAAAAGCATCTATTTCTGCTTTATTGTCTATGCCAAAGCCTTTGACTGTGTGGATCACAATAAACTGTGGAAGATTCTGAGAGAGATGGGAATACCAGACCACCTAACCTGCCTCTTGAGAAATCTGTATGCAGGTCAGGAAGCAACAGTTAGAACTGGACATGGAAAACACACTGGTTCCATATAGGAAAAGGAGTACGTCAAGGCTATATATTTTCACCCTGCTTATTTAACTTCATGTAGAGTACATCATGAGAAATGCTGGGCTGGAAGAAGCACAAGCTGAAATCAAGATTGCCGGGAGAAATATCAAGAACCTCAGATATGCAGATGACTCCACCCTTATGGCAGAAAGTGAAGAGGAACTAAAAAGCCTCCTGATGAAAGTGAAAGAGGAGAGTGAAAAAGTTGGCTTAAAGCTCAACATTCAGAAAATGAAGATCATGGCATCTGGTCCAACCCTGCTTATTTAACTTCATGTAGAGTACATCATGAGAAATGCTGGGCTGGAAGAAGCACAAGCTGAAATCAAGATTGCCGGGAGAAATATCAAGAACCTCAGATATGCAGATGACTCCACCCTTATGGCAGAAAGTGAAGAGGAACTAAAAAGCCTCCTGATGAAAGTGAAAGAGGAGAGTGAAAAAGTTGGCTTAAAGCTCAACATTCAGAAAATGAAGATCATGGCATCTGGTCCAATCACTTCATGGGAAATAGATGGGGAAACAGTGGAACCAGTGTCAGACTTTATTTTTTGGGGCTCCAAAATCACTGCAGATGGTGACTGCAGCCATGAAATTAAAAGACGCTTACTCCTTGGAAGAAAAGTTACGACCAACCTAGATAGCATGTTGAAAAGCAGAGACATTACTTTGCCAACAAAGGTCCATCTAATCAAGGCTATGGTTTTTCCAGTGGTCATGTATGGATGTGAGAGTTGGACTGTGAAGAAAGCTAAGCCCCGAAGAATTGATGCTTTTGAACTGTGGTGTTGGATGACTCTTGAGAGTCCCTTAGACTGCAAAGAGATCCAACCAGTCCATTCTGAAGGAGATCAGCCCTGGGATTTCTTCAGAAGGAATGATGCTAAAGGTGAAACTTCAGTACTTTGGCTGCCTCATGCGAAGAGTTGACTCATTGGAAAAGACTCTGATGCTGGGAGAGATTGGGGGCAGGAGGAGAAGGGGATGACAGGATGAGATGGCTGGATGGCATCACTGAATTGATGGACGTGACTCTGAGTGAACTCCAGGAGTTGGTGATGGACAGGGAGGCCTGGTGTGCTGCGATTCATGGGGTCGCAAAGAGTCGGACATGACTGAGTGACTGAACTGAACTGAACTGAATTTACTATTAATGCCTTCTAAGTATTTTTAAAATTTTTATTGTATTCTTCAGCTGTGATAAGTTTTCTTTTTATATCTTCTCTTATTTTAAGTTCTAATTGTGTTCCACTATTCTCTCAAGTTTGGTGAGAATGTATGGCTGCTGCTTTAAACTCTGTATCAGTTAAAATTATCTCCATTTCTTTAGTTTTTTTTTTTTTCCAGGAGATTTATCTTGTTTTTTCATATGGAACATATTCCCCTATCTTCTCATTTTTTTGACTTTCTGTGCTTGTCTCTCTGAATTAGACATAGCAGTTACCTTTACCAATGTTAAGTGCACCCTTGTGCAGGACATCCCTATGCTGCATGTGTTTAGTGGCTTTGACTGGCCCACTAGGGTTGAATAGGGCACAGGACAATATGATTTTTGGAGGCACTTCACGGTTGCCACCTCGGTAGTGACATTTAGAATCAAAGAGGCTAGAGCACAGGACATCCTATTACCATGATGCATACGGGTTGTCACCTTGACATGACGTTTGGACCTGGATCTGAGTCCATGCTTGAGTGCATATTGAGACTGCCTTTGCTTGCTAGCTAAAGCACCAGATGCTTTTTAATCTGTTGCTTCTGTGTTGGGTCTTGGAGAGTATGAGTCTATGCACATACGCTTTAGTGTATAATATTGGTTTCCTACAGCCCTCTAGCTCTCCTGCTTGTAAACCCGAGTGGTTTCCAAAACCATTTAAGGGTAGATACACAGATGACACCATCCTCATGGCAGAAAGTGAAGAAGAACTAAAGAGCCTCTTGATGAAAGTGAAAGAAGAGAGTGAAAAACTTGGCTTGAAACTCAGCATTCAGAAAACTAAGATCATGGCATCCAGTCCCATCACATCATGGAAAAGAGATGGGGAAACTATGGAAAAAGTGACAAAGTTTATTTTTCTGGTCTTCAAAATCACTGCAGATGGTGACTGCAGCCATGAAATTAAAAGATGTTTGTTCCTTGGAAGAAAAGCTCTGACCAACCTAGACAGCCTATTAAAAAGCAGAGACATTACTTTGCCAACAAAAGTCTGTCTAATCAAAGCTATGGTTTTTCCAGTAGTCATGTATGGATGTGAGAGTTGGACTCTAAAGAAAGCTGAGCACCAAAGAACTGATGCCTTTGAACCGTGGTGTTGGAGAAGACTCTTGAGAGTCCCTTGGATGGCAAGGAGATCCAACCAGTCAATCCTACAGGAAATCTGTCCTGATTGTTTATTGGAAGGACTGAAACTCCAATACTTTGGCCACCTGATGTGAAGAATAACACATTGGAAAAGACCCTAATGCTGGGAAACGTAAAAGGCAGGAGGAGAAGGGGACGACGGAGGATGAGATGATTTGTTGGCATCACCGTCTCAATGGACATGAGTTTGAGTAAGCTCAGGGTGTTGGTGATGGACAGAGAAGCCTGGAAAGCTGCAGTTCCTTGGGTCACAAAGAGTGGGACACAACTGAGCAACTGAACTCAACTGAACTGATCTTCTTTTTCCCAGTGACCAAATCTGGGATACCCAGTGTGGGATTTACTCCTTAGGGAGAACCTCTGAGTTTGTTATTTAACCTTTCTTTTTCTACTCACCCACTGGGTTTTATAATCTTGACTGGATAGCCTCTCTTACTCTCCTACCCTTCTAAGTGTGATTTTGTTCTTTATAACCTTGGCTGTGGAAAAGCCATTCTGCTAGCCTTCAGGGTATTCTCAGAGAGAGTTGCTTTATATATAGGTGTAGTTTTCTTTGTCTGTGAAAGGAATTGAGCTCAGGGTTTTTCTACTTCACTATCTCAATCCTACCTCTGAAGTCATACTTAATATCAGTGGGTAAGAAATACTCAGTGTTATACTGATATATTTTAAATAAATTTGGTTTAAAAATTAAGATAAATTTGATACCAAAATAAACCTCAAAGGGTAAAAATAAATAATAGAATAATAAAATAATTGGATGAGAATATAAATATTTTTACTACCTCACGCAAGTGTGTATGCTCAGTTGTATCCAACTTTTCACAACCCTATGAACTGTAGCCCAGCAGACCCCTCTGCCCATGGAATTTCCCCATCAAGAATACTGGAGTGGGTTGCCTTTTCCTCCTCCAGGGGATCCTCCCAACCCAGGGATCTAACCCATGTTTCCTACAGCTCCTGCACTGTCCACTGACCCACCTGGGAATCCTGCAAGGTGTCACTATCTCTATGTATACAAGTCAAAAAAGATATATGTATATGGATGTTTGGGCTTTCCAGTTAGCACTAGTGGTAAAGAACCAGCCTGCAATGTAAGAGATATAAGAGACGCTGGTTCAAGCCCTGGGTAGGGAAGATACCATGGAGGAGGGTGTGGCAACCCACTGCAGTATTCATGCCTGGAGAATCCCACTGAAGGAGGAGCTTGGCAGGTTACAGTCCATAGAATCAGAAAGAGTTGAACATGACTGAAACAACAGCACACATGCACACATATTGATAGTTTATTACAGTTTATATTGAAATAATGAAAAAGTTGAAACAACTTAGATATCTAAGAACAGGAAATGCACTGTATGTATTATGACTTAGCCATACAGAAGAAAACTACTTAGTCTTCAGACAGCAATCTAGAAATTATAAACATTAAAAAATGCTTAAAAATATACAGAGAACAGCAAAGTATATAAACATTTTTATCTTTTCAGAGAAAAAAGAAATCTTTGAAAAAATATGGATTAAAAGTTAATATCTATTAACTGAGGATGATACTATGATTCCTTCTTTCATCTTTGAGTTTTCAAGTTTTAATTTTTGCATTTTCTAATGTAACCACTGCTTCTTTTGTGGCTCAGTGGTAAAGAATATGCCTGCAATGCAGGAGACAAATGTTCCATCCCTTTTTTGGGAAGATCCCCTGGAGAAGGAAGCAGCAATACATTCCAGAATTCTTTACTTGGAAATCCCATGGATAGAAGAGTCTGGCAGTCTACAGTCCATGGGGCTGCAAAAGAGTTGTACATGATTTAGTGACTAAACAACAAAAACAGCAATACTTTAAGCTTTTACTATGATACTTTTACAATGTTACTATAATGCTTTTACAATGTTACTATACCTAATATATATACTGTAATATAAATAAAAGCATTTTAAGAAAAGATTTTAGTTCCTTTTTTAACATCTGTATAAAGCCAGTACTTAAAATTTTTAAAGCATTTTATATTGCTTACCTTAAATGTTGTAAAATTCAAATTCACAGAATAAAATTAGTTATAAAATTTAATCACTTTAAATCTGTTAATAAGAATGGGCTTCCCTGGTAGCTCAGCTGGTAAAGAATTGGCCTGCAATGCAGGAGACCTGGGTTCAGTCACTGGGTTGGGAAGACCCCCTGGAGAAGGGAATGGCTACCTACTCCAGTATTCTGGCCTGGAGAATTCCGAAGACTGTATAGTCCATGAGGTCACAAAGAGTTGGAGATGACTGAGTGACTTTCACGTTTACTTTTCCATTAATAGGAATATGTATAACAATTAGTTATAGCTATTTATTTTGTGTGCTTAATGCTACCAATTAGCCTCTTTGCTAAAAAGTGTGCAATTGGCCTCCTATCTTTATGTTCTTATTTCTCTGTCAATCAACTTTCTCTGAAAAGGCATTCGTAATATCTTACACTAAGAAACGATGATAACAAAAAGGAAAACAAAAAACAAAAACTGGGGATTTTTTGTTTGGTTTTCTTTTCCTTAACTCCTTGAAGTTTCCTTTTATAGACAGATTACTATAAAATCTTATCCTGGTTTGGAAGATGTAATTGTTGCAAGGCTTAAGGGATCTCCGTATTGTCACATTTAGATCAATAACTCATGTTAAAATATAACTCTATTAAGCAGGAAGAAATCTGGCCTCTTCTCAAATGTAAACACATAGAACAATCAGAACTTCTGATTACATCTAGTTTCAAGCAATTTCTTTGGAAAGTATTCTAAATAAGGTGGGTCATGCATAACATTAATTGCAATTCCTGAAGTTTCCAAAATGATTCAAGGGTGCCTCAGATCACTTAATAATTACCAGAATACATTGTTTTCATTCTGTTAGATCACTGAAAGAGAGCTTGAATTACTCTTCATAGCAGTCAAATGTAGGAAACTGACACATTTTCTACTGACCATCTGGTGAACTGTGTATCAGATTAGCAATATGAGTTCACTCTTAAAATTTAATTATTATTCAAACATTGGTAAAGAAAACTAAATGAATAGCTTTAAACTGTTATTTCATAAAGGAAGGTCAAGCTCAGCAACAAGAGGAAAGTGAACAGCTTCTTATGAATGCTAAACAGAGGACAAGAAAAATTGTTCTGTAATAATAGAATCTTCCCTCATTCCCAACTGATGTTCATGTGGTTGACTAAGAATTATGACATGCAGCTCGATCCTTCATTTCTCATTTTAATTTACACTGTCACATATTTTAAATATGTAATAAAGGTGACTTTGTTAATAAAATTATGCAAAATGAAACAAAGAGGATACTTAGAGGAATGTAGGCAAGAAATAGCAACTGTTCCTAAATGCACTTTATAGTAATTCTTATTTTGTATTTTTGCAAATGCAAACTACACACACTCATATAGGAATTCTATTGTTTTATTTATTTTTTTTTTATTGTTTTATTTATACTTTTTCACATTTTTCTTTCTTGTTGCTATTTTGTGGTAATATAATCCTCTTTTTGTTCTAGTTTTTTTGTTTGTTTGTTTCTGCCTCTTCATTGCTCACATTAAACACCAAGTACTGTGGTCTGAGTTAATAACTCAATATGAATCCTTCTATATTTTTCTCTGTATAGTCTTCATGTGTATATGTGTGTGAGTGCAAACCCATAATATAAATGCACATATATGAGTTTGTCATTCATTCATAAAAGTATATTTTTTTGTATCTTGCTTTTATCATTCAAATATGTCCCATAGAAATGCTTGCAAGTCATTTGGTGTATTTCTACTTATCCTTAAATGTTCCATGGTACAGATGTAGCACAAGGTCATTAACCATCCGACTACAAAGGAGAATTCAATTTGTTTTAATTCTTTTACAATTATACTGCAATAAATACTCCAATAAATATAATTTCACTTGTATCATTAAATATAATAGATATTTCCAAGAAATAGAACATTGGATTTGTAATATCTTGTCAAAGAAAATATGTATTTCTGAATTTTATAGATTTTGACCACTTGATATCATAAAGCACTGTAACAATTTATATTTTCACCAGCAAAGATTTTTGTTTGCTTGTTAACTTTTACTTTTTTCGTGAAAATCTCAAAATGAAATTTTACTGTAATGAAATAAGTTTATACGCTGCGAATTCTTGAGTACTGGGGAGTCTGAACATTGTCATATATGCTTTTGGATATTTTGTAGTCATTCTCTGCTTGCTGGTAGAATTAAATCTTTCCAACTCTATCCTTTGTGCCTTTAATTCATCTATGGTATTTCCACAAACAATCTTAATCATTTTGTAATTAAATAATCTCAATTTCTTTCATAGTTTTAGATTTTAAGTCTTTGTCTCCCCTTAAAGATGTTTTAAAGATAAAGATGCATACAATTTAAGAGAAATCTTAAGGAATTTTTTACATTTAAATATTTATTTAGTCCAAATTATTTTATTTTCTCAAATTCATTTTCTGAAATCTTAGCATTATCAAGTTCTCTGTGAGAAAATTTTACGAGGGGAAAAAATAATTGAAGCTTCTGAGGTTAAGGTCTCCATTCTTGAAGAGTCTGAATCTAGTTCTAGGAGAATAATCGGCAGTTTATTATTGTATGTGGTGTAACACAGGAGAATAGTTTTATATATTTTTAGATATCCAGCTATCATTCTTGATGACAGTAAACACCTTGTTTACCTACTGAGTTGGAATACTATGCTATCATATACATTGGAATTTTATTTTTGTGAATTTCTTATTTTACTCTATTGACTATTTTTTTTACAGTTTCCATATAAATTTGCAGTAAATTCATAGATTTTCTAACATCTGATAAAGCATGTCCCCTTTTGCCATTATTATTTAGCAAAAAAATGTCATTATTTTTCAAGCATTTATTCTTTCTTTTAAACTTTAAGGTCTTATCTCCATACCATCTCCCACCCCAAAACAATAAAAAGCACATCAACAACAAAAAAGCCACGAGTCTTCTGCTTCCATAATTATTTTAAATGTACAGTAAATCTTGAGAAAACAAGCCTCTGGTTGAAAGCGTAGCATCACTTTCATTTGTTGAAATCTTTTTTGTGTCCTTTATGATTAGAGTTTCCTTCACCCTTTCTTCTGGACTGTTCTTACAAAATACAATCATGAGCACTTTCTAGGTGATATTGCAGTTATGAATAGAAAAACATTCTTTTTTAAATTTCCATCTGATTTTTCAGGTAATTGCTGATGAGATAGAGAAGAGCTAGGGTTTTTTTTTTTTAGTGTATTTACCTTGTATGGAGGCAACATACAAAAGTCGATTATTAACTTTAATGGCTTTTCATTAGTCTTTCATATTATAAACATAAATAGGGTATTATCTCTACTTTTATGATGTTATTTAATTTTCTTATTGCATTCACTAGATCCTCTAAAACATTATTGATTTTAAAAATGGAGTTAGTTAGTATCCCTGTCCACTTCCTCATATTACTGAAAATGCTTTTAAGTGGTTTGGCTTTTATAGGCATGTTTGCTGTCAGTTTTAATGGTCTTCTATTTTTGTAATTTTCAGAGTTTTTATTTTAAGCGGCTGCTCTACTTTATCAAATGCCTTCTCATTTATTTTTTTCATTAATGAATGTGAGATTATGTTGATAGATATTTTTTTTAACTAACCACCTCTGGATTCATGTAATACATTCTACTTTAAAATAATCTTTTTATATTAATGTCTTCTATTTGTCATTATTTTAGTATAGTTTTTGTAACTATGTTCATAAATTTTTATCTGTATGTGTTTATTTTTTATCTCAAACTACAGGTTCATTGAAGGTATTTTAAGATTGCCTACAAGAAAAAGCATTCAATCAAAAATATGTAATCTCACTAACAGAAATAAAGACTTTAACATAATGTTTTTATATTTTTCCAGAAAATATTCTTTAAAATTTTAACATTCTGTTTTGTATACTTGTAAACTGTGTTCCACTTAGCTAAATATTTCTTTCTGTGACATTGCATATGTGTCTATTTTTCATTTGAGGGTTGACTTTATGTTCTATTATGATTTTATGAAAGCATTCTAAACTCTTCCATTTGATTGGACCTCTATTTTATTTTTGCAGTTTTCTTGTCTTGTGAATAATACTGCTAAGTTGAATTGTCAGGTCAAAAAGTATGCTCATTTAAACATTTAAATAGTTTGTGCCTATTTTTTGCCCCCCAGGCAGTATATGAGAAAGCAGTAGTCTCTGAAACTTAACAACAAAGAGATTGTACATATGTTTGTGTATATTCTGCATTTCATAACTGATTTTTCAGTGTTCATTCATATATTTATCAAGTATTTATTAAGTACCAGATAGATGACAAGGTATTGTTTAGGTACCATTAATTATACATAAGTATAGGTAGATAAATGTAGATCAAATAGATATAATATTTGGCTATAGATATAGATACAGGTGGTACTACTGGTAAAGAATCCACTCGCCAATACAGGAGATGTAAGAGATGTAGGTTCAACCCCTGGAATGTGAAGATGACCTGGAAAATGAAACGACACTCCACTCCAGTATTCTTCCCTGGGAAATACCATGGTCAGAGGAGCCTTGTGGGCTACAGTCCAAGGGGTAGCAAAGAGTGATACACATTTGAGCACCTGAGCATACCTGATATTGGTACAGATCCAGGTACCATCTTGGTCATATTTTAGATCAATACTACCAAACTGTGGTCTGCAAATAGTTATGGTTACAAAAACATAAACTTAGATAAAACATTTAGAACATTTTCTAGCAATTTAACAGAGAAATTTTGTTTCTTGAATTTAAATGTAAGAAATGTGGGCTTATATATATATTAATTTTTTTATAATTATCTTCATTATATTTTATAAAACTGTATATTCATGACTGATTTAAAAAACAGCTAATCTCTTACAATAGGTAGCTTAAGAAACAATATTGTAGTAAATTGTATATTCCTATTGTAGTTACAAAAATCCACATAAAAATAATACACAAAACACACATAGAAGTAAATCCACACAAAAGTCATGTAAATAAATAAATACTTTTCCATAGCAAGGAACAATTTCTGCTAATATTTTGGTGGAAGTAATGTTCCAAATCCTGGCAGGAAGTGCCTAGTATTAAAATGAGCTCATATTGACAGAATTTAAGAAATATACTAGTTACAAAAACTTAAAGTTAATGGCAAGGGAAGCTGAAAAACTCCAGAGCTAGGACTAGTGTGAAGCCATCATATCTCCTGAGTCTGAACCGGAGACAGCTGTTACTGGAAGTCTATGTGAATGCTGGTATGGGATTTAACTATTTGACAGGAATTACATATGGACTTTGGTCAAGGGATGTAACCACTATCAAATGGTAGTGGTTCTTCTTTTCAAGAAGAGAGCTGAGGAATAACCAGTTTCAATCTTCTCCCTGCTTTCCAACTTTGTCAATAGCTTACATTGGCCCAACTGATTGGAAGCCAGGGTGCAGGGGAGCCCATTACTATACTGTACTTACTGTACTATACGGTACTGTAGTTCTAGGGCAGGGAGGAGATGGTGGAGAGTGGATCTGTAGAAGACAGTGAAAAATATAACATCTAATACACATGATTTGTATTATTTGGGGTAGTATACAAGGCAAGAAATATATAAATAATGTTTAGAATATATTATCAAAATGTCTTTATATCCTGTATCTAACTTTTCTGTTATGGTGATTATTTCCTTTTAAGTAGTATATTTCTCAATGTCATTTTGATAGCTGATTGCATTTTTTAAAATTTTTTTTAATAGGAGGCTAATTACTTTACAATATTGTGGTGGTTTTTGCCATACATTCACATGAATCAGCTATGGGTATACACGTGTTCTCCATCCTGACACTCCTTCCCATCTCCCTCCCATCCCATCCCTCAGGGTCATCCCAGTGCACTAGCCCTAAGCACCCTGTCTCATGTATCAAACCTAGATTGGTGATCTATTTCAAATATGATAATATACATGTTTCAATGCTATTCTCTCAAATCATCCCACCCTCATCTTCTCCCACAGAGTCCGAAAGTTTGTTCTTTACATGTGTCTCTTTTGCTGACTCACATATACGGTCATTGTTACCATCTTTCTGAATTCCATATATATACGTTAGTATACTGTATTGGTGTTTTACTTTCTGACTTACTTCACTCTGTGTAATAGGCTCCAGTTTCATCCACCTCATTAGAACTGATTCAAATGCATTCTTTTTAATAGCTGAGTAATATTCCATTGTGTATATGTACCACACCTTTCTTATCCATTCCTCTGCTAATGGACATCTAGGTTGCTTCCATGTCCTGGCTATTGTAAACAGTAATGTGATGAACATTGAGGTACATGTGTCTGTTTCAATTCTGGTTTCCTCAGTGTGTTTGCCCAGCAGTGGGATTGCTGGATCATATGGCAGTTCTATTTCAAGTTTTTTAAGGAATCTCCACACTGTTCTCCATAGTGACTGCACTAGTTTGCATTCCCACCAACAGTTTAAGAGGGTCCCTTTTTCTCCTTACTCTCTGCAGCATTGATTGTACACTTTTTGATAGCAGCCATTCTGACCAACTTGAGATGGTATCTCATTGTAGTTTTGATTTTCATTTCTCTGATAATGAGTGATGTTGAGCATCTTTTCATGTGTTTGTTAGCCATCTGTATGTCTTCTCTGGAGAAATATCTGTTTAGTTCTTTGGCCCATTTTTTATTGAGTCGCTTATTTTTCTGGAATTGAGCTGCAGGAGTTGTTTGTATATATTTGAGATTAATTCTTTGTCAGTTGCTTCATTTTCTATTATTTTCTCTTATTCTGAAGGTTGTCTTTTCACCTTGCTTATTGCTTCCTTCATCGTGAAAAAGCTTTTAAGTTTAATTAGGTCCCATTTGTTTATTTTTGCTTTTATTTCCATTACTCTGGGAGGTGGGTCATAGAGGATCCTGCTATGATTTATGTCAGAGAGTGTTTTGCTTATGTTTTCCTCTAGGAGTTTTATAGTTTCTGGTCTTACATTTAGATCTTTAATCCATTTTAAGTTTATTTTTGTGTGTGTTGTTAGAAAGTGTTCTAGTTTCATTCTTTTGCAATTAGTTGACCAGTTTTCCCAACACCACTTGTTAAAGAGATTGTCTTTTCTCCATTGTATATTCATGCCTCCTTTGTCAAAGATACGGTGTCCATAGGTGTGTGGATACATCTTTGGGCTTTCTATTTTGTTCATTGATCTATATTCTGTCTTTGTGCCACTACCATACTGTCTTGATGACTATACCTTTGTAGTATAGCCTGAGGTTGGGCATATTTATTTCTGCAGTTTCATTCTTCTTTCTCAAGATTGCTTTGGCTATTCTAGGTTTCTTTAATTTCCAAAAAATTGTGAAATTATTTGTTCTAGTTCTCTGAAAAATACCGTTGATAGCTTGATAGGGATTGCATTGAATCTATAGATTGCTTTGGGTAGTATACTCATTTTCACTATATTGATTCTGCCAACTCATGAACAAGGTATATTTCTCCATCTATTTCTGTCATTTTGATTTCTCATCAGTGTTTTATAGTTTTCTATATATAGGTCTTTTGATTCTTTGGGTAGATTTATTCCTAAGTATTTTATTTTTTTCCTTTCAATGGTGAATGGAATTGTTTCCTTAATATCTCTTACTCTCATTGTTCAGTTCAGTTCAATTCAGTCGTTCAGTCCTGTCCAACTCTTTGTGACCCTATGAATAGCAGCACACCAGGCCTCCTTGTCCATCACCAACTCCCGGAGTTCACCCAGACTCACGTCCATAGAGTCCATGATGCCATCCAGCCATCTCATCCTCTGTCGTCCCCTTTTCCTCCTGCCCCCAATCCCTCCCAGCATCAGAGTCTTCTCCAATGAGTCAATTCTTCACATGAGGTAGCCAAAGTACTGGAGTCTCATCTTTAGCATCTTTCCTTCCAAAGAAATCCCAGGGTAGATCTCCTTCAGAAAGGATTGGTTGGATCTCATTGCAGTCTAAGGGACTCTCAAGAGTCTTCTCCAACACCACAATTCAAAAGTATCAGTTCTTCAGCACTCAGCCTTCTTCATAGCCCAACTCTCACATCCATACATGACCACTGGAAAAACCATAGCCTTGACTAGATGGACCTTAGTCGGCAAAGTAATGTCTCTGCTTTTGAATATGCTATCTAGTTTACTCAAGTTTTCTTTCAAGGGGTAAGTGTCTTTTAATTTCATGGCTGCAATCACCATCTGCAGTGGTTTTGGAGCCCCCAAAAATAAAGTCTGACACTGTTTCCACTGTTTCCCCATATATTTCCCATGAAGTGATGGGACCGGATGCCATGATCTTCGTTTTCTGAATGTTGAGCTTTAAGCCAACTTTTTCGCTCTCCTCTTTCACTTTCATCAAGAGGCTTTTTAGTTCCTCTTCACTTTCTGCCATAAGGGTGGAGTCATCTGCATATCTGAGGTTCTTGATGTTTTTCCTGGCAATCTTGATTCCAGCTTGTGTTTCTTCCAGTCCAGCATTTCTCATGATGTACTCTGCATAGAAGTTAAACAAGCAGGGTGACAATATACAGCCTTGACGTACTCCTTTTCCTATTTGGAACCAGTCTGTTGTTCCATGTCCAGTTCTAACTGTTGCTTCCTGACCTGCATACAGATTTCTCAAGAGGCAGGTCAGGTGGACTGGTATTCCCATCTCCTTCAGAATTTTCCACAGTTGATTGTGATCCACACAGTCAAAGGCTTTGGCATAGTCAATAAAGCAGAAATAGATGTGTTTCTGGAACTCTCTTGCTTTTT